>WYDI02088588.1:0-22672 GCA_009867235.2 Psittacus erithacus
GAAAGTCAAAACCACAGCACTGCACCAGCTGCTAAGAAGGAGAAAAATGACTGCTACTGCTGAACCCAGGACAGTATCTTACCAGCATGTTGAGAAAACTATTTAATTACTGTTGATATAGCCCTTGGGTGCCAGTAATTGACTTGTGGCAGAAATATGAAGTGCTATTAGTAACAATAGGTTGGAACAATTAAAAACTACCAATATTGTTTTGCCTGAAGAGTTTTTTTTGTAGTATCATGCAAACAGAATTTTCATCCAAAAAATAAATCAGGAAAAAATGGGATCTATAACACAATTTATGCTAAAGATAATGATGCCAGCATAACACAATACCAGCACTTGTAAACAAGAGCTGACTTGCAGTTGTATAGAGTTAAGGTCATGTGCCTGAAAAGCTTTTCCAGCATCACCAATTTTGACTATTACAGAAAATGAGACATGTATCAAGGCTTCCTTATCTTATTAAGAATAATGAGGTTGACAAGGGCCACAGAGGAGTGCTGGAAGAAGCACTCTTTAACCACCTAAATGGTGAACTAGGCTGAGTTTCCTTTTCATACACTTTTACAAAGAACTTTGTTTTCTAGATCTCACTCTTTGAGAGCCCATGTTTTTGGATACCCTTCAAGGAGATTAATTTGCTGAGTTCTTCATTTTGCAGTAACATATTCAAACAACAATCTAGAAGTCAGTGTGCTGTCTTCACATATTTTCTGTTTCTGACAGACTGAGACTGTAGTTTTAATGTGTTTGGTCTTCATCTGAACAGATACTTCCCTTCATTCACCCTCATTCCTCTCATCAAAAAATGATCTGAGCCTTTTCACTGCATCCCTATCCAAAGATGCCTTAGTATTTTAGCCATCCAAGGATGACTGTCCTAAGACAAACCAGTGCTCACTTGCTTTAAGTGAAACTTCAAGGTGTGATTCTGCAAGATGCAGAGCATTGCCACCTCACAGTGTCCTCAGTGAACAGTAATGGCTCTTCATGCCCTCAAAAGGTTTGTGCTACTTTGCAATGTTATGCAAATTTTATTAGAAATTGATAAGAGGCAGCATACAGGTAGAAGTCATGCACTGCTTAGCTGCAGAGTCACTGTGTTAGCTGTGCATTTTGATGACTTCCGATTAAACCTTTTTAATTTTATAAGTACCAAAGTGGATAACCTACTAGTCCAGATTTTGTTGGCCTAACTAGCATTCTACATAGCTCCCTCATATAACTTGTAACGTTTACACAAACCCTAAGTACATAAGACCTTTGATCAACCGTTGACTCCCTTGGCCAAATTTTCCTGAGAAAAAAATATAATTTGTTTTCTGAGAGCTGCGGATCTAAATTATGGCTTTGGATGTTATTTTCAGTGCAGTGATGAAGCACAAAGGATTATAATTCTTTGTGATAATACCTCTGAAAATTTCTAATGCCCAGTCATTTTTTGTTAGTACTGAGATGATTCAGGCTATATTGTGCGATAGCATGTCTCATTCTTCTGCCTTTTGTCAAGTCTGTTACACTATTTTGTATGCTGTGAATTAAGGAGTAAGCTTCAGAAAGTATCATGGTTTGTCCTCTGAGGTTTTTCTTTCTTGCCCCCTTGGCTTTAGATCACTTTAAAGGATCATCCGTGGGATTGTATCCATGCAACTGAAAGCTCATTTTGCTCTATTATTGCATAGAATGATAACCTGGGACCTTAATTCATTTTATGAATATGCTGCAGATTGGTGATGACAGCAGCAGATAACTAAAGCCACTCACAAAAACGAGTAAAGACAACGGCCTGGATTTCTAGTTGCTCAAAAACAGTTGTATGCAGCTCCTGATTCTGATGAAAGTCTGTGTCTGTGCTGTTGTAGGCCTAGTACTGTCTGTCTTTGAGTCTTCAGTACTTAGTAAAGCAGAGCCTAGGCTACATTATCTTATTTCCTTTAACATACTTGTTACATTGTGTGATAGAGAGGTCAGTGTTAAATATGCCAGGTGGGATGATCTTCCATCAATCTGTCCCTAGTGACCTGCCAAAAAGGCAGGTTGTTGGATCTGAGGATTTGACCCAGGTTCTTTAAAGTAATATGTCTGAGCCTTGGGATAGCCTTTTGGGGTGAGTGCAAATACTTGAATGGATGGGGACCTGCAGTAGGTGGGGGAACTTTTTTACAGGAAACACACATGTTCATCAAGTGAATTTTTACATCCGTCTCTTTAATCTGAAGAATTGGGATTTTTCATCCTCTTCTCATTGTACCATGTTAAAAAGCCTTTTGAACCTCAGGAAAAGCATATTCCTGTTTAACGATACCTAAGGTGTTAGATTTGCTTTGCTTTCCATAATCTTTGCTAATTATAAATGTGCATGTAAAGAACTGGATTTTAGAACAAACAAATCAATACTTACAAATACTTTCACGCATCAAGTTCATTGCTGCTGTTAACAGTTTTTACTCATGAAAAATAAAAATGGGTATAAAATACTGCTGTTCACAGAGGTTTATTTTTCATATGAGATTTTTGAGACCCATTAACTCTATCAGCTAGCAATTTTAAGGAAGTCCATATTTATCCCCTAGTACTGATTGAAAAAATGTTAACTTTTCATTCTAAGCAGAGTATATTAAATCGCAGTAAAAAAAGTTTATACAACACAACCAATAAAACACAAAATAATGTTCATTAGCAGCCAGATGTTTGATATTTGAATAACAGATTTTATAGACATATCAAGTTATCTAAAAATAATAATCTGTAATTAATGGTTTCATTTTAATATCAACTAAAGAGAATCATGAATGGTTGGAATGAGAGAACCTATTTTTATTAAGTAAGTACATCTTTTAAGTGCTAATTAATTCATTGTTAATCTTTCACCATTAATTTCCTCTGATTTCTTTCTTTTCTTTTGAAGAGCATTGTTGCAGCACCTTTTTGCTCAGTGCCTTGAACTTATATGCAAAGCTGTCACGTATTCAGATTGGCCTGCATTATAAAAATAATGCATGTCGTATGTATTTGGAGGAAGCTCTTCAGACTTCCCCTGTTGTTCATTATTTGGTTTTTTTTTAATTTACGTATTAAAAAAACCCCCAAACAAACCAGGTAAAAAAGGAATTAAGGCTTTAAGGATGGCAAGGAATGTCCTTAAGCAACCACAGGCCAAGACAGAGGAAGTCTAGAAAGTCTCTTTCCATTTTTGCAGAGCTTGTAAGATCCCTAGCAGGGACTTACTTGTGTTCTGAATTTAGGGCTCTTCTCACCTTTTGTTGTCAGTTTCTCATGATAGGCTGTTATCAGCATCAGTAAGGTGGGAGCCTCACAAAGCCTTTCCTACTGCAGCTACTGCAAGGTATAAACCACCTCAGGGCTCTTTGGTGTAATCAGCTCCAATATCCATGGGAATTAGATGGTGTATTTGTCATGGTAACTGCTTTTTGGCTACTTCAGCTCCTGTCCTAGTCACGCCCATGATTTCCAAGGAATGTTAATATCATAGAGTAATGATATGAACTTCCTGAGGAACAGCTCAAACAGAGCAGTGGCTCCTCTACCATTTGTCACTATTACCCTACTCGCACAGGTTTAGTTATCTGGTGGCTTGCCTTCTGAGTTATTTTGCTAAGATCATTGGGATCAGTATCCAGAAAGTAACAGAACTGTAACTGAGGTATGAAAGTAATTCAATGATCAGTCCATATATATGATGCTCTGATTGAATCTTTTGTATTATGTTTGTGCTACTTAGGATTACATGAACAGAGCAGGACAAGCAACTGTCCTGAGACATTAATTTTGATTATATTTTTGATATGCATGGTATGCTGTGGAAGAATAGAGAATTGTTCCTCAAGGGAACTAGCACGTTCTCTTACACAGGTGGAGGCCTAATGTGACCAGATTGACAGTACTGAAAACACTGTTTAAAAGTGAGACATGATAAAGCACCACATTGTTGAAAAACAGTATTATTGGAAATAATGACGGTAAATGTGATTTGCTGGTGGTAAATTGAAATAACTGATTAAATTACATCTTTGGCTAATAAATTCATTGGGAGAACAAAGCACAGCAAGTGCCGACACAGCACAGCCTGAAGGCATAAATAAAAGTTATCTAATTGATGGCAAAGATAAATCAAAATAGAAGTAAGTGGCTTGTTAATGTGCTAGCACAGAATTCATTACAGCTGGTGGAAAAAGCTCCTGTCTGCACACTTCTGTGCACAAGCTAACCCTTCTGTCTGACGTTTTTACACACCTGAATTTGTTACCTTAAAATTTCTTATGTATGTGGGCTCTTCTGAGGGGGTGCAACAGGTGTCAGTGAGATAACTCCATTCTTACTAGACTACGTCATGGTTAAACTGACATTTAGGCTTTGTTTAATTGCTTTCATACCTTTTCTCTGTTGCTGAAGGAGCCTCGAGTATTTTACCAGAAGACGTCTTGTCTTCAGTTAGTGGATTGAGTTAGGATCCCAAGCTGACTTCAAATCTACCTCTCTCAATATAGTGAATGAATTCCTGTACCAGCTCTGGTGGGGAGCTGCAATTTTTTCTAGTCAGTGAAATTGCCTGTGCAGATGTAAGGGGATGCACTCTTCAAAGATGCTTTCCTTAGAGTAAACATCAGATCAAAGTCAAGTTTCAGTCTGATGACTGAGTAGCCATTAAATGTCACTCAAAAACAGTGGTATGGAAATTATCCTGTCTTTGAAAAATACTTTGCAGGGTCCTTGGTTGCTCCTTTGGGTTATATGATCAGGTGCTTAGCAAATGAAGGCTTAAGCCCATCAATTTATTGCATACAAAAAAGTGAGTGATTCTGTAGCCTTTGAGATTTATTGAGTAGGAGAAGTCAATGAAAATTTGGATATCATAATTCTTCAGGCTTAGTTCTTCAGTTCTGTACTAGTACATCTTTTAGATCAGGGTCAACTCTGGCACAAACAGGTAAGTATCACTGCATATACCGTGCTGTCTCATCTGCTGCTATTTGTAGATGTGTTCTGATCTCAGTATTGCTGAGTAAGACTTTCAGGTAACCCTGCTGCATTTAAGGCATTTATTATTCTTATACATATAGCTGAACAGAACTTGCTCTGCTACCTCAAGCTGACACTAAGGATCTAGTTACTTCTCAGAGGTAATATTGTGCTGCTGCTTTGAGATGGGAATTTTGTGATTGATATTCACAGTGCTTCTGCAGCTGTAAAGCTTAAATATTCATGCTGAAATAATGGCAGCGGACTTCAGGTTCACTAGAAAACCCAGAAGCATTTTCAGTTGTGTAGTTAAAGGCAGCCACATGTCCCACATGAGACAAAGTGCAAAAGAATATAAAAAAAAAGCATCACAAATGCAAGTAGCTGTTGAATTTGAAGAAAACAGCAAAATGGAATGCAAACCTGACAGTGATAAACCCTGAAAGACTTCATAGTCCTTCTATGCTAGCACTAGCAGCCTGGCTTTTCATTGGTCTTTGAAAGTTCAGAGCTGTAATTCAATGAGGAAACCAAGTCATCTTCTCTCTTTGAGGAAGAAAGGTAATTTCCTATCTAAAAAAGTTAAGAAGAGAAGCAAAAATTGCCTTACTTGAAACGATTGTGTAGTTCTTTAGAGACAGAATGACTAAGCATCACAATAACCTGATTGACTTATGTGCCTTGTTGAGTGGACATGTCACTCAAATGAATGCAAGTCATCATTGTACAGTCCTTTGAAGCATGTTGCTGATTTATTTATTTATATTTTTTTTTATTATGAAGTGCAGCTTCAGGCACTGATGAGTTTGTAAACAGAAGCAGTGTGAATCTCAGGAAAAAATTATTGCAGTGTACGGGACACCAGAGTGGGAGGAAACTTAAAAAAAACCCATGTTTGTGCATAATAAGCCCATGTTTTCATATCAAGATGAAAAATTTTCTTTGCTTTCGCAGCATATTTTTCTCTAAGCTAGCTCACAGGTATGTGTATCTACAAATTGTGGCAAACAATATTAAATTTTGAGTGCAAGAAACTTTAAGCAGCTACAACAGATTTATCCTGATTGAGGTTCCAGCAACCTTCACTGGAGTCATTACTGAACATATCCAAGAAGAGTTTCTTTTGCAGGAATGGCTAATTGAAGGTGCTCAATTCTGAGGTAAAAATGAGTGTGTTTTTTATGCACACAGCCATTCCTTCAGAGTCTAATGCTATATATATATGGGTGTGTATATGCTGAAAGCTATCCACAACTAGGTATGGAAAGCTCTTTTTCCTGGTTGGTCCTATAGTGCTTATACTCAGTCACTGGGTGGTAGATATATGACAGCCTTGGAGTCTGGTATAACAGAAAGATGTTCTGGAGGTGAACTGAGTAAGAGGTAGCTATCATTTTCTTCTTAGCCTGGAGGCTGAAGAAAAAGGGTTGATAGAGTGGTAGAAATGGGTTCTGTACCTTGAAGGCCTCCATAATTCCTTTCCTAAAGCCATCTGCTGCTGTTCTTATGCATGGGGAGGAGTAGATGTCCCCTGTAATGATAGCTGCCTCTTCAGCACTAAAATGCATTTCTCTTTATAAATGGCAGCAATGGAAAAACCTCCTGAGATTATTGTCATGGCTATGTGCTATCACATGCCTTGACATCCCCATTCAAGGGATTAGAGATACAAAGAGAATGCTCAATGAGCTGATTAAATCAAATAAACAGATTTTTAATTTTCATTAGAAAACATTAAATAGCTACTGCTTTTACCAACAGAGGGGAGAAAAAAAGCCTAATAAAAATCTGCTGCTGTAATTCAGAAAATTTAAGACAGTGTTTGGATTAGAAATATTTGGCAAATGTAAGTATATCTTGCTGAATGTTACAGCCCTTTTGCATTATAAGCAGCAAAAGTGCCAAGGTACATTTTGTATTAATCAGTCAAAATGTAGACAGTAAAATCTAAAACCTCGTAGAGCAGCAGAGGATATTCCTCAGGGGCTATTTCTGTGGAATTGCCTGACTTTTGCCACTGCAGAAGGCAGATATCCAGCTATTGATTTAAGTCTAATTATATGCTTTTTAGTAATGGTTTACATGCTATTAGAATAGATTTCAGGAATGGAATAAGGAGGTTCAGAAACAGAGGTAAAATGCAGGGGCAGCCAGGGGTTGAGGAAGATAAATTCAGACGTGTCTTTGAACTGTTATGAAACGATTTTTTGTTTATATGATGGGAGAATCACATAATCAGAAAGCACTTTTATTGCAGGCATAAACACATGTTTTGTTTAGCATTTTTGCTGTTAAAGGTGAGCATTTATTTTGCTCAATATTTGGAACCCTGTGAAAGCAGAATTAATACGCTGTTTTAGTTTGCTTGTAAAATTGTAAAATGTCCTGAAGAAGGGCAGCTGATTTTCAGACTGGAACAGACAGAGACAGAAGGGAGGAAACAGGAAAAAAGAACCCGGAAGAATTAGATAAATACCATCTTGGTTTGTCCATCTGGTTCCTTGTTTTCTTCATCCGTCTTCTTTTCATTCTTCTCTTGGCCATCTGCTTTATTAGCAGCTCCCACAGGTGCTGGGAAGATGAGCACATACAGTGAATAGTTCCTTTTTTCTGGAACTATCTTTTTTTTTTTTTTTCTCATTATAAAAATACTGCCCCCTTTTGACCACCTTCTGAACCAAGGTACTTCACCAAAAGTTCCATGGGAATTTAGCAAAAGAAAGTCTTGCAGTTCAAGCACAAGGTAAACACCTGGTAGTCAGGGGCTTTTCTATAGTTCTCCTAGCAGCTGTGGATTTAAAGTCATTGTGTTTGAAAGGTTCTTTATTAAATGAGAATAACAAAACAAAGGAAAAAAAAGTCGTCAAACAAAGCTCTTTCAAGGCTCTGGTATATTACTGTGAGGTTTCTTTAGATTGAATGATGTGCACAGTGCTTGTAATTCTCTGTTTTGAGATTACTAAATTAATGGTGAGAATGTTGAGGGCCCAAGTGAGTAATGGTTATTCCTTGAGGTCCCATTTTAGAAAAACACTTAAGCATACTCAATGCTAAATAATCTGAAGAGAAAGTAGTCAAATAAATAAAAGTTAATGCACCTGGAATACATGTACAGCAAGAATGAAAAGACTCACTGCATGCTGCACAGAACCTTTAGCTTACTAATTTACATTTAGTAAGAACAATTAGAAATTCATTTGGATGATTGTTGAAAAACAGTATCTGAAGGTAAGCTTTTACAAGACAGGCAAGAAGAGAATGCAAAAAATAGATAAAATATGGTGCCCTATCCTTTCACTACTGTAATGATAAAAATAACATTTTTTTCTGGTTTTGATCAGATTCCTAAGGATTTTTGTTAGTGAGTTGGTCTTGTTTCTTGGTTTTTCTCCTCATTCAGAGCATGATTCATCATGAAAGCTATTTGTTGTAAAATAGTTGACTTCAGAAATAGTCTGAAGTAGAAACAGATCATATTTTCAGGAGGACTCAAAGATATAAAAAATGACTAACTCAAAGTTAGTAATTTTGAGAAGGTTCTGAGGTGCCTGTCTGTAGCAGTGGGCACCTGAAGTCCTTGACAGTTCTGGTTGTGACTTATTGTGGAAAATAGTACAGTTTGAAGGCTAAATTACATACCTTAAACCAGAATTTATTCAGCAGGATGACTATTTCAAGTGTTTCCCACTCAGTACTATGGGGTGTGTCAGTATCTTTGCATGCACACAGGTTATCTTTTCCAAGCTTCCGCAAGACAACAGCTGAGCAGTTGTTTTATTTAATAAAGTCTTCGGATTGTATGGACACCTGACCTTGTTCCTAGGTATTTGATGGTACTTTTTTCCCAAGTAATTATATCCGCTAGTGTTAGACCCAAATTGTTGTGAAATGAGTAATGGAACGATACCAGTAGACTTTCTCAAGTGACAAATGAGTCATGCAGATTCCATTTACAACTTGGGCGATATCCTTATCAAATTCTTTTTTTTTCTGAATCATCTGGTTAACTAACTGTGTTTATTGTTCCCTGTGGAGGAACATTGTAAGGTACTGTTCAGAAAACCCAGTGTGGACAGAGGTGGTACATAGACTCTTACCTAAATATTAACAGAGCTTTTCTTCTCCCTTAATGTTTTAAAATTACCCCTTTTTCTTTTCTGTGTTTGTTTTTTGTGTCGTGTCCCCCCTCCCCCCCCCATACACACACTTGTCAGTCACACCCTAATTCTTCAGTCTATTCGGGGGAAAAACAAGAAGAATAATAAAAAGAATGAGTTATATCAGAATTACTGCATGAAATTAAGATGTAATGAGAAATAGGTATATTTTTCTGTCTCTCCCTTTCCCATTGCCACCTGAATGATTAACTTCTGTTTATTTCTAATCAGAAAAGCCACATCAGACTAAGCCACAAAGCATGTCAAAAAGTATGCAAATAATGCAGAGTACTTGGAAACCTAGGGCACTTTGCCTTTAAGTGCCCTGAGTGGTTTATTAAACTATAATTGCACTCTCTGAAATGTTGTGTTGCAATTCTATCCTGGGTTT
Source organism: Psittacus erithacus (assembly GCA_009867235.2). Classification (NCBI taxonomy): domain Eukaryota; kingdom Metazoa; phylum Chordata; class Aves; order Psittaciformes; family Psittacidae; genus Psittacus; species Psittacus erithacus. Next base: position 9,532 of record WYDI02088588.1, read on the forward strand.
TTAATTAAAAGAAAAGAAACTACAAATGGTAAAAGATAATTTTGCCTGTGAAAAGCTTTATTGAGATTTTAGAGAGGGCATTCAGGCAAAAAGTCATTCATGAGAAAAGCTCCCACTGAAAGAAAATTGGATGTTTTGATCACCTTCTGGGGAAGTGAACCTGCATCCATTCTCAGCACGTTGAGAACTGTAGCTAAAATACAGTGAACCACAGAGGAAGAATTATAGGTGATAATAACCAGATACTTATTCAAATTCATTAACACCAACCTATATATGGAAGGTCTTATCTTCTCTGGTCATATCCTTGGAGGGAAAAATGGTTTGTTTTTTAAAAACAGGTTTACTTGTTGGAGTTACCATAATATGGACATTATTAATGTTCTCCAAAAATAGATGCAGTTGATGAAACTTCTGAAAGTATCACCAGCATTCCCACCACTTCTAGTGGAAGTGGAGATAATGTGCAAATCTTCACTATTTAGGAAGCAGTATTTCAAAGGAGTAAGTGTTTATGTACCTGATATTTTACTTTCCATTTTCTAGAGAATGACATGGCTATTTTTTAATTGAATTTGATTTTATGATATACAGAGCAAATCTAAAATGGCTGTCTGCTAAAGTAGGAAAGAACTCTTCTGGAAGTCACAACTCACTCTTGTATGACTTTTCTTTAGAAATTTGTGTATGATTAAACCAACGCTGAAAGTGAGGGATTGCACTTTAGTCAGAGCTTTCTGGTATAAAAGAATCAGATTCCTGAGTCCTTTTGTGTGAGAATGCATTTATACTTCTCAGAAATCATTGTGCTGTTGGACTGTATTGCCAAGATGGAGGATATTGAAGCATTTGTTGGTTCTTCTTTTCTATTAAGGCGCTTCTCCTGTGCAGACTGCACATTCACACGTTATTGCTTTGCATCTGCTGTCAGAAAAGAAATCTGGCAAGGTGCAGTATGTGTTTCTGTCTACATGGATATTCTCAGTCAACCATAAATAGGCTATGTTTTTTACTCCCTATATATAAATGTGGGAATAGTTCTTTTCTTCTCCAAAAGAATCATGCAATTATCTGTCTTTGTGACAGGGAGAGGAACATCCACCAGGTTACTTCATAGATTTGTCTCCAAAACTAATTTCTCTGTTCTGCTTCATAATAAAGATAGGTCAGCATGTATGCAGCACTTCTGAAAAGATGACACCACAGTAGCTGTTTTTCCCTCTAAGCGCTGCTTTGTCAGTGCAAGTCATAAGGTTGCTAACATTGGAAGAGTGTTCAAGTTACTTGTTTTCAGCATATGGCTTTCATTTAATTCCAGAAAGACAGAGGAAGCTGGGTCAAGAGGTACTGGCAAAGGAGGGACTAAGAACAACTTTTGAAAGTCAGCTTTTGTGTTAGTCTTGCAGGCATAAGTAATTCTTATGGTCAGAGAGGCTGCTGGAATGAATGGAATAGTATACAACTAATAAATAAACTGCCTCTTAGACTGCACAGAAAGACAGCTTTTAATGATAAAAAGGCTCTAGCTCATATCTTTTTCTTTCAGATGTTGCAGGGAGAATAAGCTCAGGGGCTGATTATTTTGTAGAATACTAATCAGAATACGCTTTTTGTTAGACTGTGTCTTCTAATTGAGAGAACAAGAGATGAAGAAAATAAATATTCTTAGAGGGATATTTATACATCTCAGTGAATGAAGAAAAAGAAAATTCTCTCCTCCTGTTAGGAACAAACCCCAAACATACAAACAAACAAAAACCCAAACCAAAACAAAGCCCTGCCACATAACTACAGACAAAAAATTCCTCAAATTCTCTTTTTATAGTCTCTTTCAGAATGTGTCTGGTACAAATGCATTTAGGACAGTAGGAAAGTTTCACTGAATCTGATGTCCCAGTTTGAGAGTTTCTGGAGGGCAGTAGTACCTCTTGGAGACGTGCCACTGTTGAAACCATTTCTCTCTTAGGATAAAAGGAACAAATATGATTTTTCCCCAAAGCAAATAAATGAAAAAATAACCTGTCTGAATTGCCAGAAAGTGGAGTACATCCCAGAATGAATCAGGAGCTCACCACTTCATTGTAGCTAGTGATCTTTCAGAAGCTCACAGATGTAAAATAGTGAAACATCTATGTCAGTGTATTACTTTATCTGCTCTCTCCCTCTGATAGAAGTTGTATTTCACCTTCTATTTTTTCAATTACTTGTATTAGAGATATATCAAACTTAGCAGCTGTTGGAAGTAGCTGGGGAGAATAGCTGAGAAGTTTGTTCTGAAGTAGAATGTTTATTTTAAAAAAATACTATAATCTAATTGTTCAAAACCTTAGTGATGGAAAGCAAAAGGTCTTTCAGCAACTGGCTATAAAGAATTGATAGCGTGATGTTTAATACCATTTACTTTTAAGAGAGGGAACATTTTTAATCAAGTCAAGAATTCTTACACCTAAATACTTCATTGCTGGTAGGTATTAGAGCTGTTTCATTAAAGAATGCTTAAAATAATGTCAATATAAGTGTAAAAATCAAGTTCAATTTTGTTAATATTTTAACAGTGCAATTTGGATTTATTAGCAGCTCATCAATAGAGTCAGGATTCAAAAGGCTCAAAAAAGCTTCATCTGTTAATTGTTATGAACCTACATTACCATTATTGTGAGATTCTGAACCAAAGCATATGTTTAAATAACTATTTAATGTAAGAGTATTAAGACAGCACTGAAGAGACTCTGCCACGTAGGTGTAATAAAAGTGAAGTTGTAGTACTATTGAAAACTCTTTTTGGCACTTCTGTGCTGCTTTTAAATCCTTGTAAAACTTTAGGAATAATTTTTTTCAACTCTCTAAATAAAAGAGTAATGAAGAATTGTGTTCTCTATACTGTAAGACTGCACTGAGCTTAAGCACAAAGAGCTGAGGACTGACTCTGTGAAAATGGGAATTACTGCATCTGGATTTCCAGAGCTTAATGTGCTCAGTTCTGGAGAACTGCTTAGTTTACACCCTAGCTTTCTGAGGAAATTTGCAAATAAGATTGTCAGTTTAGAATTGATAATTTGGAAGGAATCTACAATGACAATAGTAATATTTAAGCATGCCAAATTGTTCTTACAAAGAAGTGACAAAAACTGTTTGCAAAACTGAGGAAGATGAGACTTAGTATGTGAAATATTAGGAAGTGGAAGAGCTGACTTAACAGAAGATGACAGTGGATTGTATTGAAAAAGAAAATACTGGCTTGAGGGGGGAAAAAGCAGTGGAATTTCTGGAATTTCACAAATATTAAGAAGTTAATAGACTTTGTCATATTTTCATTAAATGATAGCAAGTTGTAGTGATTTGCTGTTGCACTTGACACAAAATTAGGAGGGACTGTCAACAAAGAGGATTGAGACAGTAGGATGGGAAGAACCAGAACTTGCAGATTATAATAAAAAATGTAATGAAATTCAGTTTTAGAAAATTCAGGATAATTTGTGTAGATTACATGTAGGAAACATGTACATGTACTGACACCACCTAACACTCCCAGGCTTTGCACTTTCAAAAGTTCCTGCATGCTTTCATATTGCACTCTTGTGCTGCGCATTGCACATAACCTCCATATTGTGGCATAAAAAATACTACAGTGGTAGATGCAACATGGGGTCCTCATTATTTCACGTACTTTGAATTGAAAAAGCCCCCCCCCCCCAATAATAGTAATAATACTCATAGTAACAGCGATAGTCATTGTCATCATTATCATTGTCTCCTTGGGCCAAAGACGTACATGATATGACCAGTCTCAGATTCTAGTGCTGTATAGCGTGTACGTGGCTTTAGGGATACAGAAGTGCTGGGGTTTGTTTTCTTTAGACTTACAGGCTGAGGTGTCCCATTCAATCACAAACTAATAAGAAGATAAAACCTGCTAGGACCCCATGTACCAGAGGTACTTCCGTGCTGAGTCTGTAAATCAGGCTGTGGTATTTGCCAGTGGGAAAGAGTGCATTTTGGTAGAGTTTGGAGAGCATTTGTGATGTCATACAGAACAGTAGAGCGACCTCACCTGATGGTTTTGTTTAGCCAGCTTCATGAAAAATGAATTTGAACTGGGCCAGCTGGAGCTACGGTAATTGAGGAAATGATAAGCTTGTCATGCAAAGAGGACAAAAGGAGCTTGGCTTGTTAAACATAGTGCAATAAAGGCTGAGGAGTGTGATTACTCCTTTAGGGGTAGGAACCAGAGAGGGAGGTGAAATAACTGCTTCAGCTGAAGAGTGGTGGTAGCACAAGAGCAGCAAAATGAATATAACTGTCCCTGAGTATATCTGGTTTGGGAGATTTCTTATAATGAGACAGACATGGTTCTGGAGCAACCTGCTAAGAGCAGAAGAGGGAGCAAAAGAACTGGTTAGTTTTAGAACTGATCAGTGGTGACTTGTGAAAGGACTGGTGATCAGCACAAAGATGGAATTGCTTGTGCTCCCTGGGAGGTCCCTTCTAGGTTTATCTTCTTATTTTTGTCTATCAGAATGAGCAAAACTATTTGGCTATTCAAAGAAAAATACACTTGAACATCAAACATTCAGGACAACATCAACAATAGTCTTTAGTTTTCTCAGGTTAAGCTTTACTGGGAAGAAGCTGCAAACACTCAATGATCCTCTAGTGCTACAGAATAAAAACTCTGTATATCAGGTTGAACAATTATACTTTACTTTTAATTAATATGTTTGTGATATAAAAATCAAGTTTGAGTGACACAAAAATACCGCCTATAAAATACCATTATTCTCTCACTTTTATTAAAAACCCTTTTCAAAGATGAAATGTAATTTTGAAATAAATCTAGGCTTATTTGTTTTCATACCACAGGAAAAGAGTAATATCCCCAGGGACTCATGTTTCTTTCATTTTTACTTGGATATAGCATGAGCTTGTATTCCTAAAGAAAAATACAAATTCTTTGTGTGTTTACAGTGAAATTAATTGCATAAATCCTGTATGCTTTTAATTACAACTACAAAATGGTAATGCTTTTATAGGCTGTATGAGATCTATGGCAGAATTTTGCTACAAGTTTCCTGTTTATTTTTTGTGGAAGTTGATTAATATTTTTACATATTTGTAATTAGATTGTTCTTTTAAGAAAGCCTGTTTGATACATATGAATAGTTAATGCTGTATATTCCCCCTCACCTTTTTATTTAATCTGACAGTAGTTCTGGGGGTTGTGATTTCTGGAGTTTATCCATGTATGAAAAGAGTATTTGGTTAGCTAAGTATACCAAATAAAAGTATTTCTGAACTTTTAGTACTGAGAGAGTACTCAACACCATAATTAATTTGGCAGTGTTATTTTGGGTGCTGCTACCTTTTTCAGCTCTTAGAGTTATTATCTGGGGAAGGGGAGAATTAGGAACACTTGCTTTTAAAGGACTTGCAACCAGTTATGGCTTCCTGTACAATGATCTGATGATTGTTGAACTGGGCAAATTCTAGAAGGAGAAGCTTTGTAACAGAGTAAAAAAATTTTCTTCCTCAGGAGCAAAGGGAAAAAAAAAAAAAGATATTTTAGTGAGACTTAAGAGCTTCAAGGGTAGCACCTGGTGCCCAGGGATGTATATCCAATGTTACCATTTATTGGTTTTATGAAGTGTATTCATTAGGGGCCATGTCTGGACATCTACCAACCTGAGCTGGTATTTGCTATAATCTCAGTTGTTCAAGAGAGCATAGTCTTGTTGACATTTCTGTTTATGCTATATTGAAAATACCTATCCTATTGCTGAGGGGGGTGCTAATTTAAATGTATAATGAAATTATCTTTATATATTGGCATTCTCAAACATTATGTATGTCTAATAACTTTTCCTCTGAATAAAGAGACCCAATATATGCAAATGTATGAGGAGGCATCCATTGTTCTGCTGCTTTTGTGCCTGAGGGTACTTTATGGAGTGTCAGTGATTACAGGTGCTTTTGTTTCAAACAGCATTTCTCTTCAAATGGCAACAATCAACAGTAAGAGGAAAACAAAGCCTTGCCAATATCAGCAGCATAAACGAACTCAAGGGTGCTCAAGGGCCCTTCTAGTAAAGATAGCTGGTAGGGAGATGGTCTCCTCTTGGCATATTAAATGTATTTTATTGGTTTGGGGTTTTATTGTTGGTTTGGTTTTGTTTGGGGTTTTGTTTTGTTGGGTTTTTTTTTGTAAGAGAGGAAAATTATGCCTCTCAGAAGCCTAGTGGGAGTGATGCTGCAGCCTAATGGGGCTAAATTTTATGCCTCCACTTGAAGCGCCTCATCACAGTCATAAAAGATTCAGGGACTGGGAGCTTCTAGCCATTGCCAATGTACAGTCCCCACTGTGCAAAGACTCTGGAGAAAAGCTAATATATTTTGCAAAGAATTGTAAATAAGCTAAAAGGCTCCCTTAATAAACTGTTACAGTATTGTTTAGGCATCCTCCCACTCTCTCTGCTTGCTATGCACTCTGGCTGAGGCTGCTTTTTGGAAGGTATTTTGTTCTGAATGGGACCTTGAGTTATCTGTTGCCACATCAGCTGCTGCAGCTCTGAACAGGAGCCCTTTTACTCTGCCTCCTGCTTTTGACAACTGTACTTCAGTGTTGGGTTCTGTGATAACAGTTGGGTCCCCAGCAAACCATAGATGCAGGTATGAAAGGATGAATAGGAAAAAAAAATTCTTAAAAAAAGAATGTTCATATAAAATTAAGATGTTGATACTACACCATGGTAAATGTTATTAACACATGCATTAGATTTTGAGATCATAAAATACAGGAAAATCAAACTCAGATCTTCCTTTTGTTTTCATTAATTCATTAGAAATATTTTTCTCTCTGCTATATCTTGTTAAACATTGTTAAGACATTTGCATGACATTATAACTGGGATCCTGTCTTAATACAGACTCATTTTCTTAGGCCATTTTTGCTGAGTAAAGCCCTGATTTGAAACTGCAGGTTTTGTTAAATGCACAAGCCTACCTAGGGTGCCAAGGTTGCTGCTGCATTCTTTTTCTTCCATTGCTCTTCTGAAGAAGAGGAAGACAGTAATTCAGAATGTGTCAACAATATCCCTGATGGGCTACTGAATGCAATGTCTAGCATGTGGAAGTGCAAACCTGGATGTGGTATTGGGTTGTAATCTCGCATTCGGGCAGGGAGAAGAATAATGTGCCTAGATCTCAACATTTTAGCAATAACCTGTAGTGGCATTAGCAGTTCTAAGTAAACCCTTTCATCTGATTCACAGGCAGTAGCTCACAGCCCGGTTTGTTCATGTTCTGAGAGCTACATTTTTTGTACAAATGTTGACAGATGATGATTCTTTATGCAAGCATGCATTTATATGAGAAAAATACATCTGACTCATTACTAGTTCTTGAATGAAGCTAGACTTAATGATAGCCGTTCTAAGAGAGTGTGTTTGGAAGAAACGTTTTGGAAGAGTTTTGAGTTTTTTTCTACTAGCTGTATTTTGCTGGAGCAGTAGTATTTTGTTGGATACTGCTGCAAACTTAAAATAGGAAAATAGGAATTAAGCAAGTATGTTTCTCTTGACATGAAAAAAAATGTTAGAGGCTTACTTGAAACAATCTTGATTAGAATTTTTTAATACTTATTTTTAATTAAGATTTACTGACCTTGGTAAGAAAAAGGGTTGATGTGAAAGCATAGCTAAAAATTACTAATAGGTTTCACAGATGGAAATGATTCAGACTTGCATGCTGGAAGATGAATGACTACATAATGCAAAATCTAAATAGCAGAAAGCAAAAAAATAGATGTGCCCAGCAATGTATCTGTGTGCCAGGCTACTGTGAACTAAAATATATGGTGGCTCCAAAATCAATAAGAAAATCCATTTTGGGGAAATAACGAAAAAAAAAATGTGGAAAATATGTTGGTTCCCCAATAGGCTCCTTAAAAAACCATTTTCCATTTCTGGTGATGCATCAAAAGAATAATAACATCATTTTCTATGGTGGTGCTCTTCTAAGGCAGAGTACGCAAAGACTTTTTATGGTGAAATAGATGAAGCATCTGATGCAATTAACTTGCATCTAACTCCTTAATTTTGCATATCAGTAAATGTTATTAGTAAATGTGATCTTTCCTTTAGGATAGAGTCTGTCAGGTCCTTTGTCTCATATTGGCATTGGTATGAAGACCAATTAATTTCAGATTATTTTTTACCAAGGTTCTCACTGAACCAGTTTTTATTATAATGCTTAACACTTACCAGAGAAAAGTAATGTCACATGGTTTTCAGTAGCAGCCCAACTCAGTGGACTACAGTAAGTAATTCAGGTCCCAGCTGTGAAAGACTGATCCCAAAAAAGAAAGTCTTCTATATGGGTACGGTCTCCTTTCAGCAGCCTGAGAAGGCAGTGAACTGAAGAGTAGACATGTGGAGGCTTTGCAGTATAAGATATGTGCAGTACATGGAATAATTTGGAAAAAAGTCTATTTTGTCAATAATCAAGTAGCTATCAGGTGTTTTCAGGTTTCTAGAAGGACTTTTAGCATGTCATTTCATTACATGTAAGTTTTACAAAAGTTTTAGAAGCAGTTTTATACTGCATATCATTTTAAAATAAACCGTGAAAAATTCTATCAAGCAATTATTATTAAATAAATACAAATAGTTCTAAAGCATGAAATTCCTTGTCTGAGCTATGGCCAAATACAGTATTTATGAAGGCTTTTCAGTATTAGGTTAGTGAAACAGTCATGGAGCATGTGCAGCCTATTTGCTTTGTAATTGAAATTTCCTGGGCATCTGAGCAGTCATATGACCCTAAAGAAGAGAATTAGTGATTGCAATCATATCTAGCTAATCAAGCCTTCTGTAGCGAGCCATATTTGAAAATCCTCCACGTACACAGGATGTTTCAGTCGACTTCTAAATTTTTCTGACACATTTTCACAACAGTCCAATGTTGCATATTTGCTAATATTCCCTAATCTCATTAACAGAGCGTAGAAGATGGATAGGTGGTAGGGGAGGAGAATAACGTCAGAGACTTCTGTGGGCAGAGGTTCAGCTGCTGTGGCTGCTTTGTAAGAACTCCTGTTCTGTTTGTTGCTCTGATGTGAGAATTGAGAAAGCTCTGAGGTGGAAATCCAGCATTGCTTTTGAGTGAGGAACAATGTCCAATCCCCAGGAGAAATTCACAGGCTTTGTTTTTTCCTCAGTTAATTTTGTATTTAATGAAAATCATGACAATGTGCTAGATGTCCCTAAATAATAATCTCATAAATAAAAATGTTCATTTTTATAGATAGCATTCTGTGAGACTGTTTTCGGATACCTTGGCTCCAGCCTACAAATCAGTTTCTTCTACTCCTTCACTCATGTTCATGTAGCAAATGAGTATTTTCTGCAGGTTCTGCCATAAAGACGTGGTCTTATAAAATTATTTTAGACAAGGAAAAAACCCCAAACAAACAAAACAACTAACCTGAATTTTTCAAGCTATGACAGAAGTCTTTCTCCTGCTTCTTTCCAAGCAGTAATTTAATGAGGTACTTTCAATGCATGTTTAATGCATGCCAGGTCTCTTTCCCATTTAAATTGTCTCACTGGAGGAAGTGGAATTTTGTCTCTTTGCTGGCTGAGCTACAGTTGAAGACAGCAGCACAGGGCAAGACTGTTTTATCTGCAGTAAAACACTGGCCTCGAGGCAAATTTTCTATGCCTAGTTCTATAAATTAAGAGGGAATTGAGCTTGGGGTTTGAAATCTTGAATTCCTGCATCCTAACAGCAGTTCTCTTTATTGATTCTCACTGTTCAGCTTTGTACAGAGACAGTGGGAAGTGTAATGTCTGATCAAATGATCATAATGTCCTTTTCTAGCATTAAAAATCTATGAATAAAGCTCTTCAGTCTCTCTGTTCCTCAGTCTCAGTTTTTAAATCGAATATAATTTTTGCACACATAGGTTATGGGATATGCTAGGATTACTTACTGTTTGCAAGTGCAATGAAAATAGACTTTTTAATAGAAATAAACAATGCTATAGACTTTCTTTAAACATTTACTAAAGTATCATCATCTGTCAGAGTTAATTTAATATGATTAACAATTATATTATTGTGATAGGCAATGCAGACATTTCATTACACATTCACAAGGGATTGCTTCTGATTAATTTGTATGGCAATCCACAGTCATTTATTCTACTTTGCGCCTGTTTGTATGGGGTAGTTATAGTCTATGTTAAGGTGTTTGCGAGCTATATAGGCAGCTGGATTCATGCTCATTAAGCCTCACAGCCTCTCACTTTCTCCCCTGCTAGAAGTGTTCAACGTGCTGTGGGTTTGTGATTTGAAGGTACAGCACTGAGGGAACTGAGCCGCAACCAGTATAATTTCACTTTGGTCTTTTTTCACTTGACTGATCAGAATGATTTTCAGTCACTCCAGTCAGGGCTGGAATCCCAGAGGTGAAAAGTCAGCGAGTAATCTATTTAGCCACCAGGTCCTCCAGGTGGAGCTTAGCAAACTATAACTATTGTATTCTCTTCCCTGTTATCATAGCACGGCCATTGCTAATATTGTATCAAAGCTCCCATTTTAAACCATGCTTCGCAGGAGGTGTAGAATTTGCTGTAAAAATTCCCTGCATGATGAATCTGGACACAAAAGGTTGCAATGCAAAAGCCATTTTTGGCACCAATTTAAAGACGAGCTTCAGTGACTTTTAATGAAAAATTGAGTTTTTCATCCAGAATATTCTTCCCCAAAATCCATACACAGAAGAAACCTCCTGTGAGGGATTAAAAAGGGTATTTGATGGAATATGTATTACAATTTCTCCTCAGCAGCTCCATAAGTTACAGAAAGCCCTTCACTTAGGTATTTTAAGAAATACAGAATAACAAAGGAATACCTATGAATTGACCTATTAGTTAAATATGGTAAAATGCCTTTAGTAATTTATTTGACCAGTTATACTCATTTTGTTACACCTAAAGTACCTGTTTAACCACAGAAATCGCTTTTTATGCATTATGGCTTGGTAAGCCCTTGCACTTCTTTCAAGCTGGAGAATATAGAGCTGAGAATTCATTTGTGTAAACAGAGTTTCAGTTATCAGGTTCCTTCTACTTAAAAAACTGGGAAGCAAATACCACAATTTTTTGGTTTAGTACAAAATGGTGGAATTAGGATGACTTTTTTTTTTTTTTAACCAAATGTAGAAAAAAATCAATTTTTAAAAAATTAAATTATGAATAAATTAAATTAATATCTGTACTTTTAAAAATCTTGGCAAATAACACGTGCCTGTATATATGACATATTTTCTTATGCATGAATTTTTAAGTTATAAAGTAACCTCTCTTGAAACAATGAAATGGTGAAAACTAGATGGAAGATAAAATCGTTGTTATTATTTTAGAAGTAACTGTATTATAACCAGTCTTGGTTTTGTGAGGCCTTTCAGTTAAGGACTATAGACTCTTGAAACTGAGGGAACTCACGGAGAGTTAAAAACACTCAAAAGAGGTATTTCTGAAGTGTTCCATTTACTGCCATATCTTCTGTTTGGGCTTGGGTCTTGGTCTTTCATCCTTATATTCTTCTCACTCCCAGGAAGGACACATTTGAAGATTAATGGCCTTTCTGTTCCCAGGCAGGGAATAGGATTATGTCCTTAACTCGTTACTGTTGTTAACCATGCAGATACATTCCGAGACATTATTCTTCCGCCTTATCTCAAGTGCTGCCATTTCTCAGGATTTGATGGCTCCATGGAATCACGTAAAAGGTTTGGCACAGTTTATACTTTAGCCATCTCTTTCAAAATTGAGACACCAAGAAAATAACTGGAGGGATGAAGGAGATGTGTGAATGTACTACAACAGCAACAACAACCCAGAAAAAAAAAATAAATCCCTTCTGTTTTGTGTTACTGACTGTGCAACCCATATAATTTTATCCTAAATTTCCCATAAATGGTGTATCATTTAGCAATATCACTGTGTCTCACTTCTCTTAAATCCTTTGTACTTGGATCTACTTTTTTGCGTGGGAACAAGATGGTATGCATGAATTTTGTGCACTCGGGATGTCCCAAATGCTTTTTCTTTGGGAACTGAAAAATAGGAAAAAATTATCAAATGGGAGAAAGCATTTTAGGTGTGTCTTTAGTGTACAGAACACAATAGGAAAGCTGACAAAGCATTCTTGAATTGAAGATCCTTTGTTTATTACAAATCTTTAACAGTCTTGACTGTTAGAAGCAAAGATGGATTAAATTATTTTAAAAGTGACAAACTCTAATCAATATTCAATTATTGGTGTGTTAATTAGTAAATGACGCCTTGTTTCTATTATTAGCACAGGCATTTTGCTGCTGAACTCCTTTTCTGTTTTGTCTGCTTAGTCTCCAGTTAAGAGTCAGCTGCAGAAGCACAAGCGATATAACTTTAGCATTTGGCCATCGACATTCTCAAGAAACATGAAATTTCTGTGAAGAAATATTTCTGTGGGATTATGTTGCATAAAGCACTTTAAAGAGCTTTTATTTATTAATCAGGCAAGCTCAAAACTGCAATGGTTGTTAGAGTATCTGCCCGTGCTTGTTTGTAAAGGGCAAGTGCATTGCTTTAGAGTTGACTGCAGAGGGTTCCTTGACTTCAGTGCAAGCTCACTTGGATTATTAGTGTGCATTGCAATTGAGATAGTCCTCCTATGAAGCTATCTCATATTAAATTCATGTCTGGACTCCACTTTCAAACTGTTAGGCTTGCATATATCGAAGGCACATTCCAATTTAGGGATCAGAGAGGAAAAAAGAAGAGCTGTAATTATTTCTCACAGTCATAAACCCCTAGAAATTTATATCCCATCAAATGGCCAAATTGTTGCTTTCAGAAGTAATTTTTAAAAAATGCCAGTAAATTTAGGACACTGTTAATCTGTTTTCTGCTTCAGAAAGTTTGTTTATTTAAGGCAATAGAACATTAATGCAAAATGAAATGGTCTGAGTCAATTGTTAGTAGAGAGACAAAGTTGAATGGTAGCTCATTTTAATCTGTGAGATTGTCATGGGTTCAGCAGTAGCAGTCATTTTTTTCTCCTTCTTAGTGGCTGGTGCAGCGCTGTGTTTCTAACTTTCA
>WYDI02088825.1:0-139599 GCA_009867235.2 Psittacus erithacus
GATGATCAGAGGAAGTTACAGGCCCCCCCACCCCCCCCCAGGTGACACCTCATTTCCAGAGGTATTCCTCTGCTGGTTCTTCTGCTATCTTCTATGACTGTAAGCGAGCCCTAGAAAAAATGCTTATTCCTTCTTAGCTTTAGACTTATTTAAGGAAAAAAAAAGTCAAACATGCTCCTGTTACTTTTCCCGATACTGGACTGATCTGAATCCGATCTGCTCCCCGTCTGAGGTTTTCCATTATGACAGTGCAAGTAGAACACCATCACAATAATACGCCACAGTAATGCAGCACCCAGCATAAAACACAATCCCGCTGTTTATAAAGCCAAACATATAATTGGAAATTTTAAATTCATTTTTCATAGACTAAAGAGTAATATTAAGTAAAATTATTCAGAGGAAGAAATAAGCTGCAAAGAATATGTTCGGAGCATGGGAAAAAGCTCCTCACAACTCTTTTCAAAAGAGACCAGGAATATGTGCTGAATATATCTAACTGGAATATCTTGGACATCCCTGGGACTCCTTACAAGGAGAAAAAACTAGTCAAACTCACCCTTACTACAACATCAAAACTTGCATTTTTAAAAAAGAAAATCAATTCAATTCTTGAATAACTGATGAAGCTCTAATGAGCAAAAAAAAATAATCCTTCAGTATTACCTAAAGCACATCTGTTGTGAAATAGTCAGACATATTAGCAAACCAGAAACACAGCTAGCTTCACACACAACGGGATTTCACCCATTTTGCCTTTTTTTTAAAATGCCCATAGAGATTTCTGTAACTCAATGTGTTAGAAACCAACAGTTCTAATCTATTCAGAAACTAACACCATAGTTGCTAAGGCAACACTACACTCTAGACCTGCTTGCTCTTGCTTAATATGCCAACATTTGAAAATATTTTACCAGAGCATATGAAGCAGGATAGAATTCTAAATGGCACTCCAAAATAAATAATAATTTAAAAGAAAATAATCTTACAAAGTTTTTTTCTTCCATAACAAGCTTCTCCTGTTTTATTAACTGAATCTCGAGAGAGACAAGCAGGAAGCTCCACTAAGATTTCCTTTTATTTCCAGTCTTAAAGCTTATTCTGTGTACAAGCTCTCTCCCTGCTGGCCAGACGACAGAGCGCCTGTCTTGCAAACCACTGTTTCCAGAATGTAACCATCTCCACAGAAAATGATAGGCATCTAGAAGACACTGGAGAGTAATTTTTAGTTTATACATAGCAAGTGTAAGCACATTTCTAAGAGCAAAAATAAAAGACCATGGTGTATTTCAATATACTCTAACTAGTAGTACTGTCATGCCATTGTAAGGGAAACTTAAGCATTCCTCCCCCCTCTAGCTGCCTATGAATTCTGTATTTCAAAATACAGACATACTGGCAGGAGACTTTCAGACAGGACCAGAAAGGAAGGAAGGGTAAAAGATAGGTGCTCTATTCAAACACATGCAACCCAATGCAAAAAGCTAAAAACTTCAGGGAGGGTGGGAATCACTTCAGACTTCTTTTAGGCAGCAATGTTTAAAAAATAATAAAAAAAAAATGACTGGGTTGGTGATTTTATGACTGTAAATAGCAGCCTTACACCTCAGGATAACAAAAGCAGCTTTAACTCTCTCTTGAAGCTATGCTCGCTGTGCAAAACCCAAAGCAGGCAAACTCACCTCTTCTGAACACCAATGTAAAACCTATGCCATCAGCCCTTGGACAACTCAGGCTTTGAAGTCAGTCCAGAGTGGGTGGTTCCTGTGGCAAACTGGGAGGCTTGCTTCACATGCATTGAAGTCTGCACCCAAACATCAGAGAAAAGGAAGAGCCAGAGGGTGAAGGAGTGCAGCAGCCACTGGGAGAGTCACAGCCAGAGGATGCAAAAGCATGCAAAAGGGGTGGAAGGACTCACATGAGAGGAGCAGGGTACCTTTCAGCTGTCCTCATTTGGGAAGATGCAGCCAAGAAATGAGGAACTGCACCTACAGCTTATAGTGACCAGTGCCTGAACCAATTGTCAGTCATAAGGCTAAGAAGAGTGATTCAGGGAGGGCTAGCAGAACCGGAAGAAGATGAAGCATGCACCTATGGATTTAGAACAGGACCCTTTCTTTTCCTCTACCAGGGGAGCAGATGTCCTTTGGACAGGAAGACACTTCAGGTTAAAATTGATGCTTTAGAAGCACTGTTAATACTAGGCAACAAATACAAGATTTCAAAATTTAATTTCACCATGGCAGAAAAAATCTGACAAAGGACTTCTAATGTTTATGTATCTACAGATGGTTAATTTGAATTCTGCCAGAGGTGCAAGGATTATGATTTACAGTTTTAACTCTGATTTCAAGATATGTATGAATTTCATAAAATAGTGATTGAGGAGCTATTTCACGCAGATCAGTATCTTCACCCTGAAGTGGCAGAATGGGCTTGGTGTGACACTGGAAACAGGAAAAGCACTGCCTGTTCAGTTTTAATACTGTTACAACTTTTGACTTAACTTACCCCTGTTTATAACAAATCTTAAAAGCTGAAGAAGCAATGTCTACAAACAGGGTAAAATTGGCTTTCTTCTATAGCACTGAAGGGTAACACCTAGTTGAACAGCAAACATTAACACCCACATCAGATACACCACATAAATTCCTCACCAGAATACCATTAATTCATATACTGAACAATGTAAAATCATAAAGCCACAGAATGGTTTGTGTTGGAAGGGACCTCAAAGATAATTCAGTTCCAACCCCCCTGCAACAGGCAGGGACACCTTCCACTAGACCAGGTTGCTCCAACCCCCAATCCAACCTGGCCTTGAACAGTGGCAGGGATGGGGCAGCCACAGCTTCTCTGGGCAGCTGGTGCCAGCACCTCACCACCCTCAAAATGAAGAACTTCTTCCTAACATCTCATGTTAATCTCCCCTCTGTCAGTTTAAAACCATTCCCCCTTGTCCTGTCACTACCTACCCATGTCAAAAGCTCCTCTCCAGCTTTCTTGTTGGCCCCTTTAGACACTGGAAGCTCCAGGTTTCCCTGGAGCCTTCTCTTCTCCAGGCTGAACAAGCCCAGCTCACTCAGCCTGTCTCCATAGGAGAGGTGCTCCAGCCCTCAGCACATCTTTGTGGACTCATCTGGACTTGCTCCAACAGGTTCATGTCCTTTTTATGTTGGGGGGACAGAGCTGGATGCAGCATTGCAGGTGGGGTCTCACAAGAGTGGAGCAGAAAGGAAGAATCACCTCCCCTGACTGGCTGGTCACACTGCTGATGATGCAGCCCCAGTACACGGTTGGCTTTCTCGGCTGCAAGTGCACACTGCCAGCTCATGTTGAGCTTTTCATCAACTAACACCCTCAGGTCCTTCTCCTCAAGGCTGCTCTCAATCCAGCCTCTGCCCAGCCTGATTCTGTGCACCATATAACACATTCCTTCAATACATATACATGTGCACAGAACTGAGTGAAAATTTTACAAGTTGGCTTCATTTTTAATCTCATCCACAACTTAAGAACTACAGTGGCTATTCACAAAGAAATTTTCCTTAATCTCACTATCCAAGAAAGATTAAAATGGCACTTACAGTGGTTCCTACTTGGTTCTGGCTGTGTCATCTAGCACTGATGAGCTGCAGAGCCATGCTAACAAGCCGGCTCAGCTCCCCATTTGTGGTGGCTCAAAGCTGCTGTCTCAGTATCTTAGCTAAAGGAGCTCACATCTGACTGCAGAAAAGGGGTTTAAATGTCTGTACACTCCCAAAGTGCAACATGAATAGTGTTTGATAATAATAGTAGAAATCATTACACAAGCACAAAAATAAAATCCACATCCCTGAGTACCAACTCTCTTCAATAGGGAAGACAACGTAACATGAGATATGCAGTGTGAGGCTAGTAACTGCGAAACATTAAAGTCTGGCAATTAGAGGAAGTACACTCCAGTTACAACAGTAACACCAAGCAGAGATTACTCCCAGGATCTGTGTTCTTGTGAATTTCAAGACAGCACTTCACAGTTCTGCAGCACCATGCCACTGTTAACTCACTGCACTCAACATCCTTGGCCCTTTCCTACATCACTGCTGCACCAGCTGTTTCCACGGCTGGACCTTAGCAAACAACATGTATCACAGCTAAACCTGCTGTTTCAATTAAATGTCACAAAACAAAATTATAAACTATTTGGAATTTTTCTACCTTTATCACCCCTCCAGCCCTTCTCCTGTTCTGTTCAAGTATCTATCCCACTGACTAAATTCAGACAGTACTTTTAGTACTAAGGTCATATGACATTATTTCTTACACATGCAGTTTTGCCAGTACATTCCTATCAGATTCCTGTTTTCTCTAAAACCAGAGCATTTTGTCCAAGTTTAATGAGCACATCATATTTTAAACAATACATATTGCAGCAATAATCATTTGAAAGGCTTCCAGATATTCTGGCAGCCCACACACACAACTCTACATCATGTCAAATCAACAGGGCTTGTTTCTTCTGAGACCCCTTCTCAGTGGTTTGCTACTCAAGCTGTCTGGTGAATGGAGTGTATTGGTGTCATCAGCAAAGGAAGAAATCCACTCACTTGCCCTCTGCAGAGACTGAGAACACAGAACAGCTGCCACACAGCTGGCTCTGTCCAAACAAACTGCTCAACTTCCTGCCATGTTTTTAAACAAGAGATTAGGTAAATTCTTCAGGCAAAACTCTCAGATTCATTGTCTATTGGACACTGTCCCCGTCTCTTACAGGCATCCATTCCTGTTGCCAGTTTTGAGTAAAAACTGTTCGTTTTTTTTACAGCAAGTTCCTGTAACTGCCACGAAACTTTCCAGAACAAACAGCTGTTGCCTTTGCCAAGGGCACAGCAGAAGTTCAACCCTCTCCGGAACAAAGAGAAATCATCCAGGAACCCGTTCACAAACACAAGCCTGTAAAACTTAAACTTTGTTTCCTCTCTTGCTTGCTTCCCTCTTAAAAAAAATAAATAATCATAAACCAAAACGCATGTCTGAAATTGTTTTGCCAGAGCATTAGAGCCAAACATCATCTTTACTGACGGCAACAGCGCATTAACACAGCTGAGCTTTCCCTGGGGAAAGCAAGGGAGAGTCTCCTCTCCTTCAGCTGCTGCCACCTCAAGGGCGACACATGGCAAAGTCAAGCCGGCCACAAAACCCATGGGCTCCGCCAGAGCGCAGACCTACCCCACTGTTAGCACCTACCTCTTCACAGTTGTTCCAACCACATCTTTAAGACAAACCTGGTTATAAAGGAGCAGGATTTCCACCGCTTTTCTGACACAGAAAGTAGCCTTTTATTCATTGTTTTATCACTGGGGCAAATCAGGCGAACAGCACTGATAACTCATCCAGTGAGACCCAGGATTTTGCAGTGTCAATTCCTCCACAGAATGAACACCAGAGGAGATCTTATGCTGAGCAGTGTGCTGTCTGCGACTGCATTTAAGCGATGCAACACAGCTGCACCTACAACCTGTTTATACAGTAGCTGGCTAGAAAAGCATACATTGGTCATTGTGCAAAATACAGTTTCCAAAATAATCAATCTTCAAATTTACATTTGCCAAAGTGGCAGTGATTGAGATACATAATTTTGCATTTGAAAACATACTGAAGCCTAAGAATCAAATCTTAAGTCATGCGGACAGACACAATGAACTGTTAGGAAAGGATGTCAATTTTATAGACTGGTGAGGATAAAGCAATTTTTAGTATGACAGAAATCAATAACCTGTCCATAAGCTGCCCTGCTTTATGACATGGCAACACACCTGTCCAGAACTTTGACATGTTAAAAACACACATTAAAGAAAAGCGCTGCTATAAATCAGTAACTCAATTCTTCTGCATAATTACTCATGCTTTTTAATTTTCTCTTTTGGTTAAGGTAAAAGTTAACATCAACCTGAGCAAATTTAGCATGTTTCTTCACAAAAGGATAACTAAGAGGCAATCAAAAAGATGCTGCAAGTTAGAAGCAAGGTATGTAGTTCAATTACTTGCCTAATGCTTTTGTCTCCTTGAAGACACAAACATGAAGGTTTGTCTAATGTGATTAACTTTCCCATAATTCACCTACAAAACCAGCTGAAAGCATGTAGATAATGCTCATCTGCAGTCATCTGACAGAGAAGCACATTCTGCTCTCATCGGACAACTAGTTGAGAATACCTTATTCAGATAAGAACAATTAGAGCCTCTCACACAAGCCCAGTGACATCAGACATGTATTCTTTCTGCCTGGATATAATATTCTATTATAGTATATATTACAGTATAATATAGCACATATTATAGTATTTACAAAGTTCTAAATCTGTGCACTTCACACAAAAGAAATTGAGCTTCAATGTATGTTTTGTTCTTTATTAAGGGACAACAAATGGATTTGACAGGCACATTTGAGTGAAACCAGTGGCAGAACTAGAAATTATGTCTATCAGCAAATTCCAAGATCCACTTCAAACATATCACTACAGTAGGATGATCCCATTGTACAGTCACACAGACAACTTTGGATCTTTGCAGGATCGCAACTTACACAGATCCTACTAGTCATAATTTATGATTGCTATTAAACAGACTTGTGAAGCTACAGGAGTACAAAACACATCCCCCATTCAGAAGATGGCACACCTACTCCCAGGATCAAAAAAAAAACAAGCCAAAACAACCTTCCACACTATTGCATCTAAAGGTCCACACAGGCTTTAAAAACTTATAAAAATATGTACCTTGTGGTCACCTCTAAGTTACAGATACTGAGGCACAAAACATTGAGTTAATGTTACATAAAAGAAACATAGTTTTTACAACAACAAATTAACTTCTTTCTCCACACCAGAAACTTTTCAGTAGGCGTACACATTCTTATCAAAAGCTAGCTAATACCACATGCAAAAAAAACCCCAAAACCAAAACACAAACCCAGATCAACGTAGTTTTTACCGTTTTATTGAAAAATGAAATTACATTTTACACTTAATTTCAGTTCAAGTTACGAGTTTTAACACTGGGTCAATTTTCAGCGCGCCTTTTCTGGCCTCTTCTCCCCGCCCCCGCCATTTCCAGCACTGAACATCACCGCAAACTACAAAGGCGGCAAAAGGACCAGGACAGTTTCCACTGCAGGACTGAAGTGGTAAAACACCTTCTGATCTGAAGCAAGGCAGAGGTTACGAGGAGAGAGAAAGCAAAAAAACACAGCATAAAATTGATGTTTAAGAGAGTCTGTTGGTCAAAGTCAAGCTCTGTCAAACCCAGATTATCTAAACAAATAGCATGAAATAGGCTTTTTCAGTAATTAAGATTACTTTGAATCCATATGAATGCCAATCATATTATCTGCAAGAGCATTTTCAAAAGTTCCCGATTCATAGTATAGGGAGTTCATGAAAATGCTGCACAGAACCCATAAAAAACAGACACTTGCAAGATGACACCTTGCCCAGCTGAGTCTCTTACTCAATTCTCGTTAGACGGCTGAACAGGACCCCTAAAAAGGACAAAACCTTTCAGTTTTTTCTACAAGTCTTCTTGGAAAAGGTCAAAAGCTTCAGTACTCAGAAAAGCCCTAACTTAAACACTGTTCGACAAGATTCTTAAGGGCCGTGTACCTCAACAGCGGTTACCTCGACTTAGCCTAAACAAACCAGGGATAGTAGCTTAAACCAAGACACCTTCTTCCTCTGAACTGGGAGACCTGCAGAGCTGCCAGCGCAGGGCTTTTCCGGGGCGACAAAGACCCGCCGCACAGTCCGGGACCGCGCTACCCGTTTCTCTAGCCACACAACTCCTCCAGGGACCTACAGCTATGCCCCAGCCCGGAGCGGCTCCGGGAGCCCACCTCAGCCTCCTGGCCGAGCAGTCCCAGACTCCCGCTCCCAACTGCGGCCGTCCCCTCAAGCGACGCCTACCACCACGGCTCGAGGCGGCGGGATAAACCCCGCCGCTGCCCGCCTCTGGCAGCCCGCTCGGCGCGTACCAACCCGGACCTGCTTGGGGGGAGCGATTGGGAAGAAGGACAATGAAGCCGAGCCTCCAGGAGGGCGCGTACCATCTGTCGCAAGGCGGAGGGGAGCGCTCCTACTACCTCCCAGCGTACTTGAACGAACGGCGAAAAACGAGGCGGGTGCTTTCCCCACCCCCACTCCCCCCTTCCTTCAGACTTCCTTGGTGCCGCCCGGCTCCTAGTTCCCGCCCCCAGACCACGTGAGTCCTTTCCCAGCGTCCCCTCCGCTCGGCCCCCGCTGCAGTCACTTCCCCCCGCGCGAGCTCTTCGGCCCGTCGGGCCTGAGCCTCTTTCCCCGTCGACAGCGGCCCACTCTCTCCGGGAGGCGCCTCTGTTCGCCGCCGCCGCGCTCCCGGCCCGGCGAACCGCCTTTTCTTTGCGGCTCCCCTGCCCCGGCGCGGGGCCTCTCTATCCGCCGGGTCTTTGCCGCCACCAGTGGTTCCGGTCGCTGACGCTAAGAGAGGCCGAGAAGAGCTTCTCACTGCTGGGCCGGCAGCAAGGATGTCAGGTGGGGACTCGGCGGCTGCGGCGGCGACCGCCTCCCCGCAGCCGCTCCCGTTTTCCTTGCCGAAGCCCCCTCCCCTCATGCAGCTGACGCCGGGGGACGCTGTCCGCCCTGTAGCTTCCGCTGCGGACCAATCGCCGAAGAGCGCCCGACTGGCGGGCCGCCCGGATTGGCCGGCTGGGAAGCCAGTCAGCCTGCTGGCCCCGCTACTCCCGCCCCGTGGGGAGCCCGAGCCGCTCATGCCCTTTGGCCCTTCGTCGCGGCAGCCACTCAGAGGACGGCTTCTTGGCAGGTGCAGTGGGGGCAGCCTGCTGAGCCCCTCGATGCGGCCCGGTGGCGTCGACCGCAGCTCCCTCATGGTGAGTGCGGGACAGTGGAGGGAGTCGGGCGGGCGCCGCCGCGCTTTGTGGTGTAAACGGGGCAGAGCTGCGAGGGCACCCGGCCCGGGCCGGCTTCCGCCTCCGGAGGCGGTGCGTTGCTGTGGAGCCCTGCGAATGGGTGTGCGACTGTGGAGTGTGAAGGCTTAGCCCTTCCCCCCGTAAGAGTTCCCTCCACAGCGACCGATGGGGAACGGCGCTTGGTTGGCGGGTTCTTCAGAAAGTAAAAGAATGCCAAAGAAAATGTGGTTACACTTAGCGGAGGGACTGAGTGTATTCCGAGGTTGTTTCCCTTTATCTTGAGTTAGTTGAGCAGCGCCTGAGACTCAGTAAAGGGGTGAGCTGCCTCTGCGTGTCTTGTGAGACTCAAGGATGTGGTGGGAGGTTAAGTGTTAGGTTCAGAAGCTTCAAACCTTTTTAGTTGTGATTTTTTTATATGAACCGGCTTCAGAAAGTTTTCTGGTACTTCAAAAAAAGTAGAAAAAATCCTTTTAAACATATAAAAAATAAGTATTCCCTTTTTTTATCTGCTAAGGACCATTCTAAAGTAGTATTTTGCTTAAAAATAGTGTTCAAATTATTTGTGCATTTCTCTGACATACTTCTTTGTGTGTGTAAGTCTTATGTTCTTTGAGGTAAAATGGTTTGCAGGGTTTATTTTAAGGTAAAATCTGTCTAGAATAGAAAGCTCTTAATGTTTAATGTGTTATGGTAGTAAAAAGGTAGGAAAAAAAGTCCGTATCCATTTTCATACTAGCAGTGACTGCGCTAAGTATTAGAACAGCATCAGGATTCATGTTTTTAGGAGAATATGGACACAGGGGTGGGTGGTAGTCAGTGTAGAAACTCTTTCAAAGCTGGACATCAATAGTAGAAGATAGTTTATCTAATTGATTTCTGTGCCACAGGATTATTTGAGTTAATTGTCCTTGTTTGTAAGAGTGTTCCTGAATTTAGTCTGTTTTTCTGTGACAAACCATCAGATGAAATATGAGGGTTGCTTGGTTTTGTTGTGGTTTTGGTTTGGTTTTTGGTTTTTTTTTTGGCGGGAGTGGTTTAGTTTTGTTTGGTTTTTGTTTTGTTTTTTCACTTGGATGATGGCTTTGAAATTTTCAAATGGATTTGTTAATTAGGATTAACTTTGGCTTTAGAGGATCTAGAAGAGTGAAGAGGTGCTTGATGATTTGTGATACCAGTCTAAAATCGCCTAAATAATTTTCAGTTCAGTATTGAGCAATGCTTTGTTACTAGTGCTTCTGTGGGGGTACAGGTGGTTGGTTTCATGCTGATTTTTCTTATTTGTTGTTGTCTTTCAGATGGGACACCCAGGCATGCCACATTATCCTCCCATGGGGATGCACCCCATGGGTCAGAGACCACCAAATATGCCACCAGTTCCACATGGAATGATGCCTCAGATGATGCCTCCCATGGGAGGACCACCAATGGGGCAGGTAGGACAGCTTTACAGAACGTTTTTGTTTTAATTTTCCTTCCATAATGGTGTCAGGTAATCCCTGAGGGAGGTGAGTCTCATGCAGTAGCTTACAAATGGTAAGGTTAATTATTTGGGGTTCCTATCCATGCAGAAAGTCTTCTCATTTGTAACCTCTTATGTAGTTTTAATTGTAAATAGCTGTTAACACAAATCCATAATTTGTTTTTTATTAAAGCTTTTTGGTAGTTTTCTTTAGATTTTGAAGAAGTAAGATCTACTAATGCATACTAGAAGCAAAAAGTAGTGTTTTTTTTCCAGAAGTGGTAACAGTAGAGAACTTCCATGTTTCTTTAATTCTTGTTTTAATTCTTCTTTAATTCTTGTAATTAAGTTTTGAATTTCTGCAGAATTCCATCTTGAATCCTAGGGAGTGGTTTATAATTCTTTATACACAGTTGTTGCTAGAGCCATGTGGTTGAAAAACGGACTTGGCCATTTAGATTGACAGGTGGCAGCCTGGGTTGACAGGTAGAGTAGCCATAATCATAGCTGTGTTTTTTGCAGCTTTAAAGCTTTTATTTTCAGAGATCATTTCACGTGTGGTTTCTAGTTAAATTCTGAACTTTTAAAAGAAACAATTATCTTTCTGGATTTAATAAGTGTTCTGGTAATGCTACTTGTGAATGATGATTTACATAAGCAGAAATGGAGTGTCATCAACAGGATCAAAAGGATGGAGTAGACCGGAGCAAACAGAGAATGGCAAGAAAGATAAACACTTTGAGAAGAGCCCACTAGGTCATGCTGACAACTCAGTGTCTTTCTTTGCAGTACCATGGATAGAGGGTGTGTCTCTTCAGGCCGGTGTGTAAAGGCTTGGTAGAAGTCTATTCAGCATGGTTTTTCAGCCTGTTAGAACTGCTGGTGTAAAAATAACACAATTGTAAAATATGAGGATTGTTAATAGCACAAGCTTTTGTGTTTACTAGGAACTTAAGTAGCAATTCTATTTTATTCCTCTACTTAACAGTTCTTTTGTGTCTTCTGTTCCACTGTTCTCACTCTCATGCATTGAATATGTTCATATTTAATATTTTAGTGTGCAGTATAGAGAACTCGGGACTTTTGGGCAGATGTGGAACAAAATAAATGGTATGATAGGGAGTCAGAGGCTTCATGGATGAGGCAGGATGGTGACATTCTGACACCAGACCTATCGTGCTGGAATTACCAGCTTGTGTTGGTTTGTTTCCTTGATAGATAAGGTTTTTCTTCCAGCAGATAACCAGAGGTTTATCTGTGAGCCTTTGCTGGATGAGATGTTTTGTAGCTTGTTTTTCTCCCTTCTCAAGTGAACCCCTATAAGACAGGTACTTTTCACAGATAATAGCAACAGCCTTCTGTCAGCATCATTCAGAGGAAGGTCTTTTGGAAAAGAATTCACTCTCATCCCCGTTGTTTTTTCCTTTGCTGACTGGCTTAGTGTTACGCAGAAGCTGAGCAGTGCTTGGGGTTTCTTCAGGACCTGAGTCAGGGCTTTTAAGGAATTTCACAGTCTCAGAGCCCCCTTAGTCACAAGTAGAGGTGGGGCAAGAGTGCTTTCTTCTCCTGCTTCTACAGGATGGCGAGAAATAGGAGGGGCCGCCTTCCAGTCTTTCCTTCCTCCCTTGCCCTCCCAAGAAAACCTTGTGGATTTGAGGGTGGAGCAGTAGCCCTACCACATATCCCTCTCTTCGCATGAGATGCAAGATGAGAGTGGTAACCTGATGCTCCCTGAAGATACAGGGGGATGGGGTCACTTGGCCAGCCTGCCAAGGACAATAAAGGTAAAGGGGCATAATGGAAAGGTTGAAGGGGGTTGGCTAACCTCTTTGGGATGAGTGGCCAAAAGTTTATGTTCATAATGACCTAAATTATATATTTGTTCATTTCATTACTTTTTAATGTTAGTTCTTAAAAGCCAGGATCAGCAAAATGTAACAGGAAATGGGCAAGGTATTAAATGCTTTAAGCAGCTTTTTTAACATCTTTTCAGTGCATTGCTTCAGTGATGCATAACTTGTGCATAACTGTCCCTTTGAGACTATAAGTACAAATATTTGAGCAAAAGCTGCCTTATCTGAGCAGCAGTTCTGTGGTTTTTTGGTCTCATCTGACCGTACAAACTCAGATACAAGTCTAGACTCACGTTTCACTTTTGTAGCATGGTATGTCCCCATTTACCAAGTTCTCACTGTACATGCTTTGTTTAATATTGTACATCTATATTAGGTTTTTTCTAGTCCTTTTTAAAAAAGTTCAGAACTCATTTAAAGGTTTGATGTTTAAATTGAATAGCTCTCTTCACCTTGGAGTTGTTTGCAGAACTTCATCCTTCTAGTGTCCCTATAAAGTGGTTCTTCCTATTTCCAGCGGTAAGAAGAAAGGGAGACATGTTGGAAGTTGTCAAAGAATGTGAGCAGAAGTAATCCTGGACTTTAAGCTTAACTTTCCTGTGTTCCATGTGGTCTTGGAATTTTGCAGAAATCTTTCCCAAGCTTTATTTTTCCTGCTTTAACTCAGG
Organism: Psittacus erithacus; assembly: GCA_009867235.2. Taxonomy (NCBI): domain Eukaryota; kingdom Metazoa; phylum Chordata; class Aves; order Psittaciformes; family Psittacidae; genus Psittacus; species Psittacus erithacus. Next base: position 12,922 of record WYDI02088825.1, read on the forward strand.
ATTTTAGTAATAGCTTATTAACAGATCATGCATGGTGTCTTTTATAGTTTAAGTGGTCATCTTATTAATAAATTTCATATCAGACTTTGGAGTACTGTAGTTGTGTTATTCCTAATATCACTTTTTGTGGTGGGTAGTGAAGGGAATCAGAATTCTGTAAACCTATCTTTCTTTGCCAAGGGGTTTTTGGATTAAAAACTAGTACCAGATAATAAATAAAACCAAAAATAAATAAAAGAATCTTCACATTTGTTTAAAGTATCATAAAATATATCTGAAATACTATTTAATTATAGATGCCTGGAATGATGCAGTCAGTAATGCCTGGAATGATGATGTCTCACATGTCTCAAGCTGCTATGCAGCCTACAGTTCCGGTGAGTTTAACTTCACTTTCCTGGTTTTTGAAAGGCCTTTGTGTCAGTTGCTGTCCTTACTTCAGTCTGGGGATGCATTTGTTTGCTTGAACTGGATTATGAAAAGGTACTGCTAATTGCAGTAAACTCGTATCCAGTTCCTGAATTGCTAAAATAAATAAATTCTGTGAGAAGAGCTAGTGATACTTGGTATCTTGTGGATTTTTAACAGTCTTTAAGCTCTTCTCTGTATCTCTTTGTTTTTCTCTTCTGTTTTCTGTATGGATTCTGCTGGCCACTTCCCTTGTCCCTCACCTGCCTATAGCTTGGCCGGAGCCCAGTGTGAACTCTGGCTGTTTGGGGCAACAGCTGATTGTCTTGCCACTCTGTATCTGATTTCTCATAAATGTTTCTGAAATTCAGCATTTTTGAGACCTTGAGTAAAGTTTGCTGAACTCTTTAGAGGTATAAAGAAGTTATTTGGGTGGAAATAGGGTGGAGTTAACAAATTACAGATGAAGTCTCTAAAGGGGAAAAAGCTACTTTTCTATGAACATAATCTCTTAGGAGATTTAAAATAGCTATAGGAGGCCCACTTGAAAACAATTCTAGCAGTTTAAATTTAGAAATAAATTAGTTTTCTTATTTTCTTGCCATGTAGATACTATGTCCCCAAGTTCATCCTTGTAGAACTTCGAATTTTTCTATATCACTAAGCACAAAACCTTTGCTACTGCATTTGTTCATTATTTTTGAAAATAAGTTGGTTAATACTCTACTTTTTTTCTTTATTAAGAGTTTGCTGGAGGAGTTCTTTAATTCATCTGCTAAATAGTCTGTGTGTAGCCAGATGTATTGTGTTAAACAGTCCCTCTGCCCTCTGGACTAACAAGAGAAAGATCACAAAGATACAAAGTTTCTGTGAAGTAAATGGCAAAGGGACTGTTAGGAAAAGGATGTAATGTCGTGTCAAATGTTGACACATGCTAAATGACCAAGAATTCATGCCAGAAAAGGGACATTAATTGTCTTTAGCAGTGGAGAACTTAAATTTAGTGCTTGGGCTTTATCAGACAGTAGAAAATCTTCCTGCTGGTTACAAGTTTGTTTCTCAGTGCTGGTCTCTTTAATGAGATGTGAGCTATGTTGCAGCCTTAATGAAATTGAAGTCAGTAACTCCTTGGGGCAAATTCTTGGGAAGTGAGGCTCATTAGTTGTTGTGCTCACATAGCTACTTTTTAATGCACTAAGTAGTTTAGAAGCTCCTGAGTAGATGTTAGTGATTTTCCTCCACTTCTCATACAGAAATTGTTATGAATTTCTGCCAAGTGATGCTCATAAAAAATTTTGAGATCATTTTAGACCTTAAGAGGAAAATCTTAGAGGTGCTATGGCCAATTGAGACTTAAAAGGTGAGGGAAACTAAAATCAGTCTAGTCTTGAATTTTACTGTATATTTTTATGTATTTTGGCAAGAAGGCAGATAATTTGGCTTTCTAATACTGGATTAGGAATAAATTTTGAACTGAATCTGTGGATATATAGTATTTGGGAGGCAAAGTAGCACAGTGGAGGGCTGCAGCTTTTAATTTTGCCCTGAAACCTTTTTGTGGTGATGCCAGGACCTCACACATTCACGCATGTGTAGAAGGCATTTGTCTGTCACAGGAGCATCCTTGTACCTCTCTGTCACATGTGTACCACAGCCAGGAAAGTGCTTTAGGAAGAAAAGAAGGATTTTACCAATTCCTAATATAAAATTTGTAGATGTGTAAAAATTATTGTGATCAGTTTTGCAGCCCTGATTATTTGCTTGGTAAACTTCGTGAGATGATTGATTTGTTGTAAATTTGGCTGCCTGGTGGAAAATATGTTCTCAAGTGAAAAATGTAATCCGCAGCTCACTGAGGCCAAGTGGGTGATTTGTACTTGTGTGAGGGACCTTCGGTCTTGACTGTTTCATCCAAGAACAGTGGTCTTTCAAACCACTCAGTGCAGGTTCACTACCTGTTGTGATCTACAAAGTGTTTACTTCCAGAAAGCTGATTAGAATCACTGTAATTCCTAAAAATGCTTATTTCAGTTAGTGCTCTTGTGCTACACAAATTAGGATGGAATTTGGAGAAGTAAATGTAGGCACAAGTAAAGAAACGTGTTGCAAGGATTAGTTACTGGAGACACAAAACTATGGCCTTGCTTATCTGACATTATGCTCACAGACATATGTGCACACAGAGCTGCTGAAATATTTAATGTACAAAGTGCATTTTAGAGGTGTAAAGTTTATTGATAATTCATCTGGTTTAGTCTTATTGGATAATACCACATATAATTGATCCAATATGATTTCTTTTCTATTTTTAACAAATTCTCCTTTTTTTACTCCTCAAGGAGTTTTCAATTAATAGTTTGTAGAAAACAGCTGAAAGATTAAACCCTAGCAAGAGATAAACCTGTAAGCTATATTGTTGCTAACAGAAGAAATTGGGAAAACTATTTCAATTCTATTAATCTTTTTCCTTAGGTTGAAAGAATTTCAAGAATGGCATCCTTAAGAACTTTGGTTATTTGCAGGAAGCCTTATGAATGCAACACCAATACATTCAAAGGCTTAAACCACATGATTATAACAGAAGCCTACTAAGATAATTGAGCAGAAGTTCAGAATCTTTTTTCCTCCTAACCTACTCATTTAGAATCACAGAATCATAGAATAGTTAGAGTTGGAAAGGACCTTAAGATCATCTAGTTCCAACCCCCTGCCATGGGCAGGGACACCTCACACTAAACCATGTCACCCAAGGCTCTGTCCAGCCTGGCCTTGGACACCGCCAGGGATGGAGCATTCATGACTTCCTTGAGCAATCCATTCCAGTGCCTCACCACCCTCCCAATAAAGAGCTTCCTCCTTATATCCAATCTAAACTTCCCCTGTTTAATTTTGAACCCATTACCCCTTGTCCTGTCAATACGGCCCCTAAGAAACAGTCCATCCCCAGCATCCCTATAGGCCCCCTTCAGATATTGGAAGGCTGCTATGAGGTCTTCATGCAGCCTTCTCTTCTCCAGGCTGAGCAGCCCCAACTTTCTTAGGCTGTCTTCATATGGGAGATGCTCCAGTCCCCTGATCAGCCTCATGGCCCTCTTCTGGACTTGTTCCAACAGTTCCATGTCCTTTTTATGTTGAGGACACCAGGACTGTACACAGTACTCCAAGTGAGGTTTGGGAGATGAAGATGGGTACTGCAGACACGGCAGGGGACCCTCTGGTGTAGTTTATTGTATTTATTGCCTTTCTGAAAAGTAGCTTGATGTTCCTAATCGCCTGTTTAAGAAGCAGCGATAATTAAGTGGGTGACAAGAAGCTAGGAATCCAAATAGAAGGCTATAGAGCATTTTATTTTTAAAAAGCACTCAGTTGGGTATGTGCTTTATTTATTGATGTTTTAACTACAGTTGCACTCAATACTTAAAGGTTGATTTTTATTTTTTCTACAGCCAGGAGTGAACAGTATGGATGCACAAGTAGGTAAGTAGAAACAATTTGTTACCATTTCAAAATAGGTTACCAAAATTAGGTGAAGTATTTTAAAAAACCCATAAAAACCCCAACTAGACGAAAAACCAAAACCCTTTTCCGTAAACTGTCATTTAGTATTTCAGTAGCCGTCAAACGTTAATTTGAGACTTCATATAGAAAAACAAAGCGACCAAACCCTTTTAATTTTGTTTGTTTGTTTTGTTTAGGTGTAGCACCTCCTGGAACTCAGGTATGTGAAAACCAAGATTCTACAAGATTGTCATGGCAGTGTGGTGTTATGACTTCAGAGGTTTAAAAGAAAACCTTGTATCTTGGTTTTCTTCTCATATAGAGCTTCTCTGCTTGTTTGACTGGCACTCTATAAGTCATGTTAATATTTAAAGTGCATGTGTTTTCTGTGCATCAAAATCTGTTTGTTTCTAGTCCTTCCAGTATGCAGGTCAGTAATATGAGATGTTTCTTGAAATGTTTGTAGGTCTTTTTGCCCCTGCCTGAGCCGCAGTTGTAGCCTAGAGACCTCTGTTACTCTGTTTTCAGTTTTAAATCTTTGCAAGTGTTGGGCCAGAGAGTTACTTAGGGTGGATCTGGGGTGTTACATGCACTGAAGAAGACTGAAGGTTGTTCCTCTTAATTTTTTATTTTTCTTTCCATATCAGTGACCAATTCATAAACAGACTTTTGTTCTACTTAAATTTGGGTGACTTTTCACCTGTTAGAAATTTGAGTGTTTTGCTTTGGCAGTTCTAATGGTAGAATTTGGTAGCCAATGATTAAGTCTGCCTTGCTGTTTCTTAACTTGCCTGCACTTAGTAGGAGAAACAGATCAAAGTTCTGTTCAAAACTTTGTTCAGTCCCAGGAGGCCTACTGAAACCTCTTAGCGTTGTCAGCTTACTGAGAATTTTGTTACCAAACACTTTAGCAATAAAATGAGTAGTCTATCTAGTTATCCATAATAATTCTGAAAGCCTTGTGTTTTGTGAAGAGTATATATAAATTACTAACCTCAAAAGAATGGTTATTACCACCTCATCAGTTTTAAGCTGAATTGCCAGCAAGCAATAGCTCTCTTCCTTCCAGCCTCAGTGTCTTGATATTATTTGAAATTTGCCTCTCTTAGTGTCTCTGTCCATGTTTGTGGAACATGTTATGTTTGTTAACATCAATCAGTAGCTTAAACAGGAAAAAATATTGGCTAGGTTGCATGGAAAGTGACTCAACATAGAATGAACTTTGTAAGCAGGATGGTGGCATGCAGGCCAGACTTACTTCATTTGGTGATTTTTCAGTAGTTTTTCATCTTTCCACCAGATGGATGGGAAATAGCTGATGGAACAGAACTGGTGCTATATTTCTTAATAGTGAAATTTTTGGATCACAAAGCAAAGTAACTTTGTATTGAGGTAGGCAGGTTGTCTGGAAGTAATCTCAAATTTGTCTTTCATTTTATGACAACAAATAACTTTTAGTCACTATCAAAATTCTATTTAAAATCTTGTGAATATTTAATTACTTCTTTAGAAGATATCCCAGACATTTACCTTTGAGATTTTAAGATGAGGAAGAAAATAGTTTAAATAACTAAGAGGCAGAAATCTGAGAAAATAAATCATGTGGCCTTGGAAGTTATGCTGTTGTAAGTTTTTGGTTGTTGCTTTAAAATTTGGGGATCTTGTATCTAGCTTAATTATTAAATATTGGTGAATATCAATGGTCCTTTTATTCCTATGAGATTTGTATGCTGTGTAATTGAACAAGGCAGTTGGACCTATAGGAAATTTGTTTCTCCTCAGCCATATCCAGCAACTGAGATGGAGTAGATGGCTAAAGCTGCATTCTGCCAGTCCTTATTTCAGTGAGTTTATATCAGCTGTCACTAAAAAGCAGTAGGAGGATGCTCCAAACTTCAGGCCAAACTCTTGAAGTCAGAATCTTCTTCAGACAAATTTTTCTTAGTTTTGAGAGCAGGGTTTGCTTCTGGGACTTTCACTTGTGGTTGTCAGGATCTGACTGCATTCACTTTTGCTTTCTTTTCTGATGGTAATTAGCTGCCTTGGATTGCTGAATGAGTGGGGAGAGACTCTTAACTCTCACAGTTTTGAAAACAATACTGGATTAAATATGTTCAGTTTTTGCAGTGCTGTCTTTCGTTTGCTGGTAAATTACTTAGTATGTTTAATATACACATGCAAATGAAAAACAAATATTAACAAGAATGTCTTTTCAGAGCTCTGTTTTGTTTCGCCCTCAGACAACACATCCTGTAGTTTGTGCAGCGCAGCAAACCGCCACAACCAACAGTTCTGTTAGTGAAGAGCACTCTAAACAGGTTTATCTGCTTTCCACTTGTATTTAACCTTTTAGTGGCTTTTGATAACATTTTGGTCAGCAAATATTGTTCATCATTAATGATGTCTTATTTTTTTTCCTAGAAATCTTCTACGTGGACAGAACACAAATCACCTGATGGAAGGACGTATTATTATAATACTGAAACTAAGCAGTCTACATGGGAGAAGCCAGATGATCTCAAAACACCTGCTGAGGTAAACTAAATTCAGATGAAGATTACTGTGAGTTTGTGTGAACACCAGAATTTGCCAGCATAGCTATCATGCATGAGGATAGCTGTGCCAATAGATCTTTGTTTAATGGGAGCCAACTCTTAAAATAAGAAATGCTGCAGAAATATTTATATCGTGATTCTTATGTTGGTGGTACTTGAGGCTGCAAAATGGACAAAATTCTCAACTATTTTCCTCAATCTTTTGATAAATTTTCCTTATGAAAAAGATGGCATTCTTCAGTTTCTAGGTAATAATGTGTGTGTTTACCACTAGCAATGATTTTCTTTGGAAATATGTCTTGTATTCATTGATCCTTCAGTTATTTCTTGGTGTAGTGTTTGTCTCACTTCTAGCTATCCTTTTGATTTTAGAACAGCTTTGCAAGTTTGATTTTGTGTTTGTTTTCTGTCCATTAGCAATTGTTGTCTAAGTGTCCCTGGAAAGAGTATAAATCTGATTCTGGAAAGCCCTACTATTATAATTCCCAAACAAAGGAATCGCGCTGGGCAAAACCCAAGGAGCTTGAGGATCTTGAAGGTAATATCAACAAAAATGAGCAGGGCGGGTGGCAGTGTGCTGCAGGCTGTGCATATCAAAGCATATCAGTCAAACTTCTGTTAAAGCTAAGTCTGCTGAAATAAACTGTATATAATAGAGTTAATACAGCCTGGGATTTTAATGGAGCAATTTTGTCTCCTGTGTCCTCACCACCTCATGACTATCCCTTTTTCCATTATGCCCTTAGTTCTTCCTTATGTGGCAGCAGCATCAGCTCCTGCTGGTACCCCTAAACAGGAGCTGGGTTATGATGTAACCTGTTGTGGCTTGTTCAGGGCTTCATATATGCTCTCTCTCTGTTAGCACTAGGTAATGCTTCAAATCTTCATTTTAGGGCTGTTGTGAAATTTTTGCCCTTTGGAAACATGCAGGAACTTAATAGGGTGTGTGACATGGTTCAGGTTGATCAGGGAAGACAAGAGGCAGAGTGGCAGCTGTACTAATCCTCAGTCACCTGGGATACCAGGGTAAAAGGGTGCTGGACTTCCATGATACAGTATAGCTTATAATAGAGGAAGAATTGCATTTTGTTTTGGTGTCTTGAAAGAATTTTGAAAACAGTAATGTATTTTGTACTCTAAGCAGTAGAGATACTGCTGCCCAGGTGCAGAACCTGGTAGTGAAGGTACGCCATGTAGATGCTCATGTACCCAAGAATTGGGCCGCTGAGGAACACCAGAACAACCAAGAAGTGGATAAAGCTGCTAAGATTGAAGTGGCTCAGATGGACTTAGATGGCAACAGAAGGGTGAATTATTTTTGGCTCAGTGGGCCTATGACATGTCAGGACGTCAGTACTGGCTGTCTGCTGAAAGGCAAAATTGCGTGTAAGGCTTTGCTTGGGTATCAGTTCGCTTTTAATTTTTTACAGTAATTATTTGAGAATTTTTTACAGTAATTATTTGAGAAACTGTGGTGTGGCATTGATATTAGTAATTTTTTATTGCCCTTCTGTATTGTAAAGGCAGTGTCCCCTTTTGTACAAACGTCATACGATATTCTGGTCCTATTTTTCCGTTTTAGAATGGTTTTGTTTGGTATTGTAAGGTGATGAAAAATCTACAATGTCAGCTGGGGTAAGAAACAGGTATTTTAAAAAAATCTTACAAAGAATAAGCACCAGTGACTGTTAAAATGAGAAAGGAGAGGTCTGTTTCAGTAAGCCTGTCTTTTTTTTTTTTAACTAGTCTTTTAAAGTTGAAATAATTATTCCAAACCAAGAAGTTGTTCATTGTATATCCTGATCTTTCTTCAATGGGATTTGTGTGAGTTTACTTCAGTCTTTAAAGTGTGCAAATACTGAAATTAGGGTAATTGATAGTAACAAAACTATTTAAAGCTCTGCTTTTATTAAATAATGCTAACAGTAATTTTTTACCATGCATATGTAAACTATTTTAGAAACTATATGTTGACTGTTTTCTCTGCTCCCCCCCTCCTTTTTCCTCTAGCAATGATAAAAGCCGAAGAAAACAGGTATGTTTTTAATGGTATGCTAATGTTTTTTCACACTAAGCTGCCTTTTTCTTAAAAATGGAATTGCGTCCTTGAATCTTACAACATTCTCCTTGCAACTTTTTATTCCAAATAGTGGCTTAATATATAAAGCTTCAAATAATGTATTCTAGGTTTCTTTTTAGCTGAACTGACTGGCCTACATATGTGCAGTTTCAGTAAAGCATTTACTTTCTCTGAGCCAAGATTGTTTTGTGTTCTTCTGATAAGTGTTACTAGACCTAAACCTCTCTTCTTGTGCTTAATTAACTTACTTAAAGTATGTGCTTCCCTAAACAGTTAAGTTGTCCTATGCTTGTATGTGACTATTCCTGTTTTTTGATACCTGTAGCACAAAGACTGAAGAGTCAGCTCCGGCAATATCTACTCCAGCTGCTGCAGCAGAAGTGACAACCACCACAGCCACAACTGCTGCTGAAACTGCTGCAGCTGTTGCTACCACTGCTGCTGCTTCTGCAGCAACAGCAGCCCCTGAAGCAGAAACTGCTGCAGCTTCCTCTGGGGTAGAAAGTGAGAGTACTGGCACAGCCACAGCTGAGGAACAGGGACAAGCAACTTCTACACCTGCTGTGCAGGAACAGAGTGCAGAAAGTGCAGCTAACACAGATGACTCTGTCAAGCAGGAGGCCTCAGCAGAGTAAGTGAAATGACAAAGCATGTGGCTTTGCTGCAGTTTCGTATTTTTTTTCTAGGATCTGGTTAGTCTTCAGTTGTAGGTGGCCAAGTTTCTTTGAAAGTTAGCATTTCTGCAGCAAAATGTAAGCATGAATCTGTGGTAGCAGAGAAGGATAATCAGTAAGAAAGAGAGGAAGAAGTATTAAATATGCTTTTAGAAAAATGAATGCCCTCCCCTTGCTGACCATCTCCCAGAATTCTGAAATGCTGCAGAGAACATGAACATTTGTTAAATTTTTGATAGCTGTAATAGTTTCCCAGGGTAACATAATATGCTTAAATGTTTCCTCTTCCATAGATGTGTGCAACTGGCTGTTGGTAGAAGAAAATGAAACACTAAATAGATCTGTATCTGTTCTAGCAGAAGCGAGATCCTTTGTTACATAATAATGGAGAATTAATTATGTGTAGAGTTAAGCTTATGATTTTTATCATTCAAGCAAAAAGAAACATGGTTTGGGGGGTTATAACCAGCAGGATATAATTAAGGGCAAAAGGCATATTTTTGGGGACTCCCCTTCATACTTTTCTGTAATACATATATAAATATTCCTGCTAAATTTAAGTATTAGCTTTATGAATCCTTTCTCGATAACTTGAGCAGGTAGATAATTGCATAGGTGGTAATAACTCTTCTGAAACAGAGTTTGTTGGGTTTGTTTGGTTTTTTTTTCAGTTGTGGATGGTGTCTGTAAGGAAAAATCTTGTACAAATTGTGCTCTTAGATGTAGCATTATTATTTTCCTTTGTGTTGCTATATAAAAACATTATCTGATTATGATGGTTTGTGACTCTTCAGTGTCTCTAATTGAAATAATAATACTTAAATGTTAAAATTATTGATTTCTGTATATAGTGCTGCTTTAAAGAAGGAGGATGATGATGCCCAACCGGTTAAGAAAACCTACACATGGAATACAAAGGAAGAAGCAAAGCAAGCATTTAAAGAACTGTTAAAAGAAAAGGTATTTTGGGCAGCTCTTCTTAATGCGTTACTGAACTGCAAAAACTGCATTTGTCAGAATGTTTTTTTTGGTGAAGAATTCTTCACTGTTGTGAAGGAGGACTTTTGTACTAGACAAGAAATGAGGGAAAGAATACTACAGTGAAAAAATACATAGTTTGAACTTTTTTCTAGCTCTTCGGGTGAGTGAGGAAGTGCTGAATTTTCATCAGGGCTCTCAGTTCAGTCGTTTGTTATTTTCTACCTTTTACGTGATCCCCACAGTCACGCAAACTTGTAATCTGGTCTTTGTCAAAAATTCAAACTGGAACAGGGAGTAATTTGATGGACAGCATCACTAGATGTTTCAGCAACAGATAGTGTAGAGGTCCATATAGATGGAGAATAAAGTGTTAGATTTAGTTTCCATGGCTAGTCGGATTTACAGACATTTATTTTTTTTTTCCCTATGAAGTGGTAATTCTAAAACTGTATTTAAAGTGTTGTGGAAATTATGATTCTCAATATTTTTGCCTAACATTGATGTATATTTCTAATAAAAGTGTCACCTGGTCACCTGAGGCCTCAATTACTTGTCTTTGTTTTAAAGATGGCAATGAAGTGAGAGTAAAAAGAGACTGGCTTGGGTTTTCCCTCAGGGTATATGGGGTCTGTTTGTGTTCTGTACAGTGAGTCAGCATGGTTTTATAGTAGACAAAATTCCAGAAGAATTTATTGTAGAAACAGCAGTAATCCCAAAAGTACCATGGTTCATTTTCCATGTTCACTGTTAATAAAATCTAAAAAAATCTGACAGAGTAATGTTTGAACCTCAAAAGTAAAGTGCTTTTTTTTTTTTTTTCCTAAGGGATTTTTTTTTTTTTTTTTTTAGAGGAATTGGTCATTGTTGGATGTTCATTTCAAATCTAATTAGTTAATGATTTAATATCTTCACAGCGGGTACCATCCAATGCTTCTTGGGAGCAAGCTATGAAGATGATCATTAATGATCCTAGATACAGGTACTGCTTGATTCTTTGCTCTTTAAATTTCTGGCAAATACTATTTTAGGTAGTTTGACTTCACTGACATAACTCCTGATTATTTTAATAGGTACTTGTGCATTTGTGAATGTGAACCATTGGCAGGGGATTCTGTTTCTTTCCTGTGTGAGGAAATGCAAGTCCTAGGCTTAATTTTTCATTTGAAAAGATGTGGCAGTTGTTGGTTGTATTTTATGTTTACAAGGATGGAGCTGAAGAGTTTCTAGGTTACTTTTGGAAATGAGTGACTAATATAAAAATTTGCAGAAAAGTGGTTGATATCAATGATAAAAATAGTATTTTTAATGTGAAATGTTGTAAATGCAACCCGAAAGCATGATAGTAGCTTGTGTTTTATTATTAACTCCTTTTATGAGTAACTACTTGTTTTATTGGGTTTTCTCATGATTTTTACAGTAATCCTGAGGGAGAGACAGGGTGATGACTGGCTATTTAGATTGTATTTGGTTTTGTCTCAATAATCTGGATTATTAGAATCTGTTATCTCTTGGTTCTTTGGTTTTGCTTTTCTAATTTAATCCCATTTTGTATAATTGGCATTGTTTTCCTTTTCACATGAAGTGCTTTGGCAAAATTAAGTGAAAAAAAGCAAGCATTTAATGCGTACAAAGTACAAACAGAAAAGGAAGAGAAAGAAGAAGCAAGATCAAAATACAAAGAAGCTAAAGAATCCTTCCAGCGTTTTCTTGAAAACCATGAAAAGATGACGTCCACAACAAGATACAAGTAAGACCAGTATTAAATAAAGTTCTAGCCTTTCCTAGCTTGCCAAGTTAATAACCGAATCCTGCTGGCTTGCTCTTAGTGAATGCTAACCTTAGTATGTGTTCAGCCTGGAAAAGGCTGTAACTGGAATTCTTATAGGAGCACAAAAAGCCTCATTTTCATAAAATGTGTTTTAAGACTCGGGCAAAGAAACAGTTCATGAGTGGTGTGCTGATGATAATGAGTTGGAATTCTAGTAAGCAGAAATGAAGGATACATAAGAGAGAAGTTTTATATTACATCTGCCATTAAGAATGAAGTACTAACTTGTTTATGGAAGTTCACGCGCAGTGTATCTGATAAGCTTGCTGCTGACAATTTTGTAGCTGTGATCTCATAGGATGTTTGCTGCGACAGTGACCTGAATATGTGTTCCCCCTTAGAAAAGGTACTGGTGCAATGCACTGCAGGTGAACTTCCACTGCTGTGGAGAGGCGTGTATAGTGGCATCAGCTTTAATTTTTAGCTGTTACCTTTGTTAGTAAGAGATAAAAAGGCGTCACAGAAAAAGTTTCCCAAGAGAGAAAATTGGAGATGTCATACAGAAGTACTACTGCTTAGAACAGAGTTGGTTAACGTTATTGTAAGCCGATGAGACAGTCTAAGTTGGTGTTTACCAGTAAATGATTGTATGCTTTGTCTTGCACAGAAAAGCTGAGCAAATGTTTGGGGAGATGGAAGTCTGGAATGCGATATCTGAGCGTGATCGTCTGGAAATCTATGAAGATGTCTTGTTTTTTCTGTCTAAGAAAGAGAAGGTACCTTTCAAATTGTTATCTGTGAGATAATTCATACCTGTTAGTAAAGAAATCTTGGAAGCAGTGCAGTTCTGAATGTTGTTCAGAGACAGTCAAAATGCTTACAGCAAGGGAGTAATGTATGAAGGGCTTGGGGAGCCACATGAGAATGTTTCTGTGTTGGTATGAATCGTGTTGCTCACAGGTTCCAGGGTCGGTTTATCCTCTCTCCAAAGGGTGTGTGAGAGATAAGAACTTTAGCAAGATGTGATGGGGCAAGGGCACAAGTCAAAAAGCACTGGTGGAGCTCTTGGAAACTATGACTTATTTTGTAGGTATGAATTTAGATGCAGTCGTTCCTTATTTCTTATTATACAGTACAAAAGGGGTGTTCAGCAGAGTTAGCAGGCAGAAGGTGATGAATCCTTACCCAAACGAGCTACTGAAAGTTCTGTTCTGGCACAGTACACAACTGAAGATGAGCTCCATTTCACAAGCTTTTCACATCTTTCAGGAACAGTCAGAGGTAACAGTACTGAAATAGTTTATCTCTGGATGCGAGCGATCACAGTATGTAAAAATTCCGTGTAGATCCAGTCAGCATTTGTTGCTTTACATGTAAATGAAAGGTCATTATTTTTTTTGGTGGAGAGCAGACTTGAGGGGTCATGTATTTTTGCCTGCACAATCTCAAATTTAACAACAAAAAAATCATGTTTTCTCCTCAGGAACAAGCCAAACAGTTACGAAAGAGGAATTGGGAAGCTTTGAAGAATATACTAGATAACATGGCTAATGTCACTTACTGTACCACTTGGTCAGAGGCGCAGCAGTATCTGATGGACAATCCTACATTTGCGGAAGATGAGGAACTTCAGAGTATGTAGAAAGTCTTACATGTTTCTTTTGAGAGGGGGAATGAATTTGTCTTTAGCAGTAAGGACTCCTGACTGGGTAAGGCTTGCTCTTGCCCAGTTCGTGACTGCTGTGACAGCTGCTGAACAGGCTCTGTAAAGGACCCTGTCTTGTTTCATTCCTAGGAAACATGTCAGCTTTGAAAATCCTTACTGATAATGGCTAAACAAAGGATACCTTTCTTCAGGAGGGAATTGAATTGCCCTAGTAGTTGTTAGCCTTTGAAATTTGAAGTATTATTTGACAATGTAATCTGTGTTGCAGATACTTGACTGAGTGAGGTTTCTGAGAAAAGTAATTGGTTTTACTCTTCTAGAGTAAGAAGGCAGTTTTTCCATTATGAGCACATTTTCTCAAAAATGAGTTGATGCTGTATTCTAAGAGCAGCATACCCATTTACAGAGCTGCTAAAGAATTTGACAAAGATGCTCTGTGTCCTGTGTTTAAGATGCTTGTAGTAATGCGGGGAGATGCACCAGTGCTCATCGCTGATACTTTTCTTATAAAGTGCCTTCTGTGCTCTTGGCAATGCAAATTTATCCATATTGGGGGAGGCTGGGTTTTCCTACTGCACAGATATTCATGTATTTCAGTGCTCAGTGAAGCTCCTACTCACAGTAACAATCAGCAACCATTATAGTAAGAAACTCTTTACAGTTAAAGGGAAGAAATGCCTAATTTTTATTCTTATCATTTTTGTTATCTTTGCTAGACATGGATAAGGAGGATGCACTGATCTGTTTTGAGGAACATATCAGGGCGTTGGAAAAAGAGGAGGAAGAAGAAAAACAGAAGAGTTTGCTTAGAGAAAGAAGGCGGCAGCGTAAAAATAGAGAATCTTTTCAGGTTGGTGGACTTCATTGTGTCCTAAAGGTGTCATATGGTTAGATATTCTGTGCAGGTTTTTAATTTCTTAGGGTGGGCTGACAGGTGCATGTGTGTCCTTATCGACATTGTAGCATTTTGTCTGCTGTGTAATACAGCTGCTTGCCAGAAAACTACAAGTTTAGGGGAAAGGAAAATAGGTTAGGATGGAAAACAAATGCAGTTGGAACATTATAAACGGTGGAGGAAGGCAGGAAGAAATGATGATGTATAAAATGATTTTTTAATTGCATTTTTAACAAAACAGATATTCTAGTTATTAATAGTATATTCCAGCTGCTAGCCAAGTAAAATGATGATGAGTGACTACATACTTCCATTTCCTTTGTATTTTGTAGCTATTTTTAGATGAACTGCATGAGCATGGACAATTACATTCTATGTCATCTTGGATGGAGTTGTACCCAACAATAAGCTCAGACATCAGATTCACTAATATGCTTGGTCAGCCTGGTAAGAATACTGTCTCTTGCAGCCCTGTAGAATGTAAGGTAAAGGTCTTGGATTTGGGGCAGTCTAGAGCAGGGTTATTTCTATATTTTTCAAAGTGTCTGAAAAAATGCAGCTCTTGTATTAGAGCTAGCTTTTGACTTATCTAGTTTTTTCATCAGGATCCACAGCACTTGATCTTTTCAAGTTCTATGTTGAAGACTTGAAAGCACGTTACCATGATGAGAAGAAGATAATAAAAGATATCCTAAAGGTGAGAGGGCAAAAATGCTCCTTTACGTGGTTTCTTCTTTTAATGCCCAGGGCATCATTCAGATGAATTCTTTGCTGTTCATTTGGGATGGGATTTCACATTGTGTTAATGTCACCTACATTAGCGCTGAAGTGAGAGTTCCTGACTTGCCTGATGCCAAAGAAACTTTTCTTACAGGATAAAGGATTTGTGGTTGAAGTGAATACTTCCTTTGAAGATTTTGTTACTGTCATCAGCTCAACTAAAAGAGCTACTACTTTAGATGCAGGAAATATCAAGCTGGCTTTCAACAGTGTAAGTATTAACATGTAGAAGTGTTCAAAAACTTGCAATACAAAATCTCTTGTTAAAACAAGAATTGGCACTTATTTTCACTTACGACTACTTTCATAATATTTGAGAGATGCTGTGCTTTGGAGTTGCTTATCCTCATATGAGTTCCCAGAATAAGGATTGCAGAGGTGTATCTTTATTCAAAACATAGCATTACTTAATTCCTACTGCAGAATTTCTCAAGTTGAAATGTTTATCTCATTTTTGCTTTCCTTGTGAGGGAATATTTTTGTCTGTGTGTTTCTGTAGTTCATGCTTGTATGGTGTGTTAACTCTGAGATTCTGTTTGAGAAACAGCAGTTGCATGCTTTAAAAATAAATAATTGGTTAATTTTCCTGTGAGCCCAAGTGACTAATAGAAAATTCTAAAGGGGATCTGTCATTGGGCTTTCCAAAACTTGCATGGAACTAAATTATTAGTCTTTCATTTTGGTATCTTTCAAACAATCTTGTGACTTTTGTTTGATACAGCTGCTAGAAAAGGCAGAAGCCCGTGAAAGAGAAAGGGAAAAGGAGGAAGCTCGCAAAATGAAGCGGAAAGAATCAGCCTTCAAGAGTATGTTGAAGCAAGCTACTCCTCCAATTGAATTGGACGCTGTCTGGGAAGAAGTATGTATCGTCACTGAGTTATACAAGTCTTTCCAAATAGATTTAACAGGCTGCTGCATTCTAATGCTTTTACAAGTAAACCTAAGCTTGTGGTGCAGCGTAGACTTTTGTAAATATTGTCTTGCCATTTATTCAGTAAAAATCGAGATTGGATGGGAATAACTTCATTGACTGACACTTCCATTCGGATACAATTTATAACACACACACCCCAAAAAAATAACCAACCCAAAACCAAACCCCAAACGAAAAACCCCAAGCAAACAAGCACCCCAAACAACAGCAGACAGTCCCAAAATTAAGCCCAGACAAACCCTTAAAAAGAAAAAAAAAAAAAAGTCACACAATGCCCCATACTTAATTTAAATGGAGATAAAGCACTCTGCTTGCTTAGAAATCTGTAATCATGTTCTGGTCAAGGTAACCTTTAAAAGCCTTTCCTCTCAAAGTATACTTTGTATAAAAAATACATGCTGTAACAAGTGTGTGGCATAAACAGCACTTACATTAAAACCAGTCTAATTCTGGCTACAGTCTCATAAAGACTGGTTGTGAAGCTGGCATAAAAACCCCAACATTTAGCCTTGTAACAGTACTGTGGCTTTTTCAACTGGTGAACTTGTCTCTCTTACTGTTTTTATTTCTGACTGTCTCTATTTCATATTAGCATTTCAGTTCTACTTTTCTTACAGATCAGAGATAGATTTGTGAAGGAGCCAGCGTTTGAAGACATCACTCTGGAGTCTGAAAGAAAAAGAATATTTAAAGATTTCATTCATGTACTAGAGGTAATTATTATTTTATTTTTTCATGATCAGAGGGTATATGAAAAGATTCTTGGTTGTTTGACTCTTAAATAGTGTAGGAAGGAAGAGGGATTTAACAGAATTCTACTGATTTCTGTTTCAGTGGACATGGTGTATTACCTAAAAGTAAGAGATACTAAAACTTCATTGTGAAAGGAAGGAACTGCAGAAATGTGTTGAGTTACTTGATATTATTTAATACTTTAAATCTGCTTCCCTACAAGAATTTTCAGAAGTTAACATCAAGATTTCCTGGTTTATTTTTAGAAATATTGTTCAGTGCTGTGATTTCATACAAAACCTGATGAAACAGGAAGTAGAACTTCTGCAGTATTTTATTCACTGCGTATCTGGAACTTCAAGAGCATACTAAGCACTGCAGATGTACTTTATTATTTTACTGTAGCAATTTTTTGCTGATGTCCAAAAGGGATGATGTAGTTCAGTTTCATTCTTAATTTTTGGGTGGGCCACAGTAAAAGTTAAGCTTCAGAAGATTTGACAAGCCATTCTTATTTAATAAGGTGCTCCTTTCTCCTAGATAATGCTAGATTTGGTTTTGCAGCACATGCTCTGTGGGGTTTTTGTTCCAGTTCCTGGGGTTTGTAAGAGGTTTTTTTAAATGGCTTAATTACAGAATTCAAATTTGGCAGCGCAAGGCATGCAGTGTATTCTAGGCCGTCTTGAGCAGGGGTTTTATATGGGGAACATTGAAACAGGGGTCCAGGTAATAGAAGCTGTGTGCATCTGTGCCTGTACGTTTCCTTGCTTCTAGATACCTGCTAGGACAACTTTTAACATGGGAATACTGGTAGCTGTTCATGGGGTTTGTTGCAATAAATGTGTGATTATGTTGGGTTTTTTAACCACTGCTAGCCATAGATGTCTTTGTGGATGATGAGAAACATCGTTAAAAGTTTCTTGCTTTGTCCTGTAGACAGACAATGATAACATTTCTCTTCTCTTGTACTCTAGCATGAGTGTCAGCATCATCATTCAAAGAACAAGAAGCATTCTAAAAAGTCTAAAAAACATCACAGGAAGCGATCACGTTCTCGCTCGGTAAGGTGTTACGTGGTTTAAAATCTGCTTCTGTAACCATCTGTAATGCTGTGTTCTTTCTGATCACATTGGGTTTGTGCCTCAAGGGCTCAGAGACTGAGGATGATGACAGCCATTCAAAGAAGAAAAGGCAGCGTTCAGAATCCAGATCAGTTTCTGAGCGCTCTTCCAGTGCAGAATCTGGTATGAGATTTTTCTTGTTAATTTTTAAATTAATGTTACTTTTATTCTGAGTCTTTATAATTTTACTGCTTGTGATTTTGCTTCTTTCTGTGTCTGCAGAGAGAAGTTACAAGAAGTCAAAAAAACATAAGAAGAAGAGCAAGAAGAGAAGACATAAGTCTGTAAGTAGGTGACTTGAGTTGGCTAATGGACAGCCTGACACCTTATGGTTTCAGTCATCCTTTTTGGGTGCCTAGTTAACTCTGGTGAGACCCCCATTTGGAGTACTGCATCCAGCTCTGGGGTCCCCAACATATGAAGAATGTGCTCCTGTTGGAGCAAGTCCAGATGAGTCCACAAAGATGCTCTGAGGGTTGGAGCACCTCTCCTATGGAGACAGGCTGAGAGAGCTGGGCTTGTTCAGCCTGGAGAAGAGAAGGCTCCAGGGAAACCTTAGAACAGTTTCCAGTGCCTAAAAGGGCTGACAAGAAAGCTGGAGAGAGGCTTTTGACAGGGGCAGGTAGTGATAAGACAAGGTAGAATGGCTTTAAAATTACAGAGGATAGATTTAAAATAGGTATTAGGAAGAAGTTCTTCCCTGTGAGGGTGGTGAGGCCCTGGCACAGGGTGCCCAGAGAAGCTGTGGCTGCCCCATCCCTGGCAGTGCTCAAGGCCAGGCTGGATGGGCCTTTGAGCAACCTGGTCTAGTGCAAGGTGTCCCTGCCTGTGACAGGGTGAGGTTGGAACTAGATGGTCTCTAAGGTCCCTCCCAACCTAAACCATTCTGTGTTTCTATGATCTGTAATCATCCAGCTGCCTTTGTAATAGGGACTGTGTGAGATCAGGCTGGAGGGGAGGGTAACGTAATAGCTTTCTGTTACATATATCTTAATATTAAGCCATTTAAGATTATTAAATCTGGGAGCTTAACTGCAACTGTGCAAGCAAGGTGTAAAGGATTGCACTAGCAAATATGTGTAGTTTATCATGGGAAATCTTGGTGTTCACTTCTACTGTGGAGAACTGTGAAGGAAGGTACCCAGCTGTCTTTACCTTTGCCTAATGCTGGGTTTCATTCCTTTTGTCTGCTTGTGTGTCAGGGTCACATTAGAAGTTCTGGATCATCAAAAGGATGCGAAGAGCAGAAAGAGAGCTTTTACTGTATCAGTTGAGGGCAAAGAATATATTTTTGTCATGTGTGAAGAAACCAGCTTGGGTCTCTGCTGTCACATTGGCTGCAGAACTCTTCAGAACTGGTCTGTTCTTTTGTGCTTTTCACTTACAAGCAGTTAGCTGTACCTGTCAGCAGACAGTGTCCATAGCGAGGGGGGACATTAATAGTTACCTGTTGAGTAAGATATTAGTGCTGAAGGGTTCTGACACAAACAGGTTCACATAAGCTTAACAACACTGGGATGAAACGTGGAATAAAGCCACCATCATGCCACGTAATCCCTCACAGTATGGTTAATATCCAGAAAAAGCCAAGCAGCTATGTGACAAAACTGTTTACCCAATTTCACCCTTTCTGCGGATCTTATTGAACAGATGACAGTTGTGCCCAGGAGAAATGTAGATGTATTGTATGGCATCCAGCATGCCCCAATGCTGCATGCACTGGGAATGGTGAACATTCTTTGGTATCGAATAAACTTAATTAGTAGCCACACAGTTTTCCTAATATGGTCTATATTGTTATGAAGTCAGCCTTCTTTGAGGTGTGGTTATTCTAGAAATAAATACTTAAGATATTTCCTCTTTATTTACACAGGATTCGCCAGAATCAGACATTGAACGAGAAAAAGACAAAAAAGAAAGAGAGAGGGAGAGCGAAAAGGATAGAGTTAGGCAAAGATCTGAATCAAAACATAAATCTCCTACTAAAAAGCGACCTGGAAAAGACTCTGTAAGTTTTCTTGTTTCCTTTTTATCTGATGCGTTTTGCTTCCTGTGTAGGTGCAATGCTCTAGTGTAGTACGTGAGCTTTACAGGTGTACTGTAAGGTGCTAGAGCTTTATTAATGTCCTGCTTCCATTTGTATATATGAAAAGGACCAACTACAACACCTGCCCTCTAGAATTTTATAGCTGCAGTGCTGGGCTGACACTGGGAGGAATTCTCAGTAGAACAAAGTTCCGCACTTCTTGCACTTTTCAAGCTGGCAAGTCCTGTGGGAGCATGTTTGTGACTGCAGTCCTGCCCTTGGCTGCCGTGCTGTGCTCTCTGACTTGTTTTGGAGGTTTAGAACAGTGTTTGAGAAGATGCGTACAAGTGTTTGAATGAAAAAGGCAGACTGCTTGTGGTTCAACATTTTTTGGGTCTCTTGGAGGAGGAGTTTTTTGCCTCATTCTGATTATTTAGATTGTGGTGGTGGCAGCCTCCTCCTGGGTAAAGCCCCATGTATTCCACCTTCAAGAAGAGCTGTTAGGGCAGGTGGCTACTTCTTACATTATTGTCTTAAAACAAGCTCTAGGGCCTCTGGCTGCCTTTGGAAAACGCGATGACTTGGCCTAATGTGGGCATTTCCTGAGAACTTGGGTTTGAACTTGGGTGTGATAGAGCAGAGTCTACAGGAGGACCAGGGCTTAGCTTGCTGTGCCTCTTGTGCCCTTCCTATTTGATCTGGCTGCCACTGTCAGGGCTCCTGAGCATGACACGAGCAGCTGCCTGCACCTTGTGCTACTGTATTGCTGCTATGGCACTGGGCTAAAGGTTGGGCACAGGCGGTGCCACTGATGACTGACATAGCCTGGAAACCCCATCATTCTTGCCACTAAACTTGCTTCTCTCTGCAGGGGAACTGGGATACTTCTGGCAGTGAACTGAGTGAAGGGGAGTTGGAAAAACAGAGGAGGACTCTTTTGGAACAACTGGATGAAGATCAATGAGAACGTTATTTATACCAAATATGTTTACATTGTGGCATAATAAAAGAAACCAATGTCTAATTCAGGATGCAGGTTCTGATATCCTGAGTTCCATTGCTGAAATAACAGTGGGTTTTAATTTTACCACATAAATACATTTGAGTAGTACTACTATGGGCCTGGCATCAAATCTAGAGAAGCAAATGAAATTCCAAGTGCAAAGCCGAGTGTCCGTCCTGGAGCTGCCAGGCAGCACAGGCACTCTGCTCACCAAGGAGGGAGCACTCCACAGGGAACACTGCCGAGGAAGGCAGCATAGTATTTGCTGGATCTTGTCTGCAGGCCCAGGGAAGTGTTTGCTCCTTCTTAGCAAAGCATCGCCTCAGTCTGGTCCTTCCTAGAAAGGTAGTAACACTGGTCATATGGCCTGTGTAGGCAGGTAAAACTTCATTTGTAGAAAGAGAGTCTTAATGTAGTTTCTTGCGGTTTGTTTGATGGATTTGTGTTTGTTTTGGAGAGGGGAAGGCAACGAGAGTAAGGAATCCAGTTCCTGATCTGTACTGCTAAAACGTACCCGCTGTCACAATTGCTCTTTTGTGAACTGCGTCACTGGCCAAGCCACATGTAAGCTTTTGTATGGATATCTGGCTCAAGCTTGAGTCTTAATACTATGTGAGTAAGGTTTTCCTGTAAATTTTCAAAGCCCTGGACCTGCAGCTGATGTGGATGTTGACAGACCCTTCCTTGTGGTGCCAGCAGGGGGGTGCATGCCTCACAGCTGCCTAAAACCCCATTCCGAGCAGCCATGGGCATTACATCATTGTTTATCTCCACATGAACAAGATTTGGTAATAAAAATCACTGTAAATTAATTTCAATGTGTTGCCTTAAGAACCTGCTGAGGAATGTACCACCACCTTGGGCTGCTGCCTGGCCTGTGTGCTCATCCCTGGCCAGCTGCTTCGGGGCAGGATTCCCAGCCGTACCAGGGGAGTGGTGGCTGCAAAGACCAAGGTCAGAAGCTGTTCCCGTTGGGCTATTTTTGTACATTTTTATTGATGATTAAATCTTCTCTTCCAGTGTGTACTAGTACTCATTTCTACTTTTAAAGGCTCTGTATATCTCTGATAGGTTATTACTGTCTTCTGCGTTTTGGATTTAAGCAACGTAGGCACTCACATCAACACGGGGAAGACAAGTTGGAGTTCAGCTTCCTTCTCTGCATTTTTTTAGCCCAGTATCAGACAGCAGTTACTAGTGCATAAATTCCCGAAAGGCCTGATTTGTGCAGCATGCTTTCCTGCTGGGCCGGTTCTGTGATTCAAACTAAGAATGCTACTGATTGAAATTACTAATTTGCAATAGAAAATGCTGTTGATGGCTGATCCGTGTGGATTGGTGGAATAACTGGTAACTGATTACTTAGGGCTTCTCAGGAGGCTTCATATAGAGCATGTGCCAATGTCGGCATTTCCCCTGGAGTGCAGAGCTCGGGGGGAAAAATACCTGAGTTTGATCAAATGGGACTTGAATAACTCTTTGTATTGTGTGGCATTTCCTGTCCACGTCTGGGAAGTTGCCACCTGAGGCAGTGGTGGTGGAAGCTTTTCCAGGTTCCCCTACTGCAGAGCAAGTGGGTCTCCTGTGCTGGGGAGGGTGGGTAGCACTTGATCCTCCCAGGTCTGCCACCATTTCATAAATGTGTGTTTTGTGAACTGTGTAAATTCCCATTCCTAGATAGAGATTTAAAATGGAAACACACAGCTTGTGTAGCCTGCAGCAATGCCTAGGTGCAGAACAGCCCCACAGGGGGGTAATGGAGCGACACAGCTGACAGAGCACTGGGCTGCAGGGAAAGACAGCTGAGTGCTGAAGCTGTCAGCTGTAACAGTTTGCAAATATGTTAGAACTTCTGCACAATATTTTGTTACTGCCTTGCATTTGTGTAACCACCCTAAGGAAAAAGTGTTTCTAAGTAAATATTACTTTTAAAAGGTTTGCCTTTATTTTTCCATTAAAAATAAAAACCCACAACTATGAATTTAAATTACTCTAATGGGGGTTTTTTTGTATGTCTTTCCGTAGCGAAATCCAGTTAAGAAATGCATCTTAAAACAAGACTGCTTTCAAATAATCCTGGCAAGGCCTAGTTTAGTTTTTTAAGGGAAATGAGTTTGGACTTTTTTGTAGGTTATTCTCTTCAAGTTCAGGACTTCTGTTTGTCCTGTTGGGTTTTGTTTCTTTACGGCAAACTACTCACTCATCGCTCACTTGCACAAGGAGGGGTGGCACCTGCAGCCGTGCTGGGCCTGCAGGGCTGTGTTCTAGTGTCTGGTGTCTCACAGTGCCTTGAACAGGGATCTGGAATTCATCCCTTCTGCCTCCTGTAAGTCTGGCTGTGCTGTAGCCAAGGGTGAACTGATGGTGTGAATGACCTGGAGAATTATTTCCAACGTTTATCACTGGTAGTGGAGCTCAGGAAGTGAACTCCGGGATCCCAGTGGTTGGGAGCACTGCTGGGGGGTGTCTTCCCTTCCTCTCCCAATTCCAACAGCCCCAAAGAATCACACTGCAGTGTCAGCACAGTCACTTCTGCCCTGCTGCTGCTGCTGGCTCCCAGCAGTCAGCTGGCACATGCCACCAATTGTTAAAAAAACCATGAAAGTGGCCCCAAAAAAACCCCCTCTGGATTACTGTGTAGTAGTGTAAATAGTTTATTTGATCTTACGCCAGGAACAGACCAGGAAAGTAACATGAACTGCTTTTATAAAACACTTCTAATATTGCTAAGAAGCAGGTCTATTACTAGAAAAATATTAAAGAGAACATGCCAGCATTATATTCTAGCTGTATGATAATTTTTGCTTTCGATTAAAAAATGACCTTTGAGCTTAAGCATGTGAGAGCAAGTGCATTTGACCCTTTGTCTAACAACTGATTTAATTAATGGTCAAATTTTCTTATGCAGATTAAAATACTCTTCTGTCACCGTCCGTGAAGAAGGAGGTGGTTTGGCATGTTCTCTTTAGCTTGTCAAGTACACATTGCTGTAAATGCAAGAAGGTGGCAGTTTTTAAAGTAAACTTCCGGTAAATACGTAAGCAGAGGTCAATGTGGTAACTTTGAGCCCCAAACTGTCCATTTAGTTAAATATAAAAACAAAAACTATAAGTTAAAATAACATTCAGATTGTATAGCACAGGCTGATGCATTTCTTTTTAAACAATATTTACAGTATTACCCAGAGGCTAAAGTGGGAATAAAAGAGAAGTGTAAAAACCATACAAAACTGCACCAATTTTGTAGCAAAATATCTGTACATTTAAAAACAGATTATCGTATAACTACACATAATCCAAGAAAAAAAAATGGGACCGTCACCAGTGGTTCACATAAGCACAACGTAAAAGAAAAAGAAAATCAGTGGTTAAATACTATACAATAAATTTTACAATTAACATATTGATGCGATGAGACCAGGCAAGGTAAGCTATAAGCAAAACGTATCTCAGGAAGTTCAGTTCAGTCCAGTTCTTTACATGTAAGAAGATCACGTGCCCTACCAGCACGAGCTTGGCTTCATCTTGCTGCTCGGGGATTCTGGTGCAGACCAGCAGTGTGGGGTGCAGCATGTGGTTACAGTCACTCACATTTCCCTTTTATCTTTAAAAAGCAATGCAGAACCTACAACCTACCCGGATTTTTAGGCTGGGCTTCCCTTTGCTGACCAATGATCCTCAGTGGGGAATTTGAACCAGATTGTCCAAGGAACTTTGCATTGGAGCAGGGTGTTAATCCAACAGGGCAGGGCAGAGGATGGTTCTCTGCGCAAGGAACTGAACTGTGACAGTTCTCAGAATCCTAATACTGATTATTGAGCTGTTAATACCTTAGTGCTAATTAATAAATACACTGTTATTCCAAAGCTGATGCTAGCTGGAGAGCCTTTGCCCCACCCTCCTCACCCTGTGCATTCGCAATGCATTTGCCCCCAGCACCTCCAAGCCCTCAGCCCTGCACTGCACACCACAACCACCACAGCTGCGAGGTGAAGATACATGTCCGTCTGCTGCACACCTGATGCTCACTGTTGGACATGGTAGCACAGCCTAGCTATGGTGGCACGGACTCTGGGTGGAGGGAAAAGGTATGGGCCTCTTCCTGGAACTAATTCTGTATACATATAGAAAGCCCTTAAATGTCTTCCCTTTTTTTGTTGTTGTTGTTGTTTTTTGTTTGGGTTTTTTTCTTTTAAAAAGGAAAAAGCCAGTAAGTGTGGCTGACGCCAAGGTTAACCCCTCGGTGGATAGCACAGGAATGCATTCAAAAGCAGAGCAAGTCCAGGTATTCCCTGTTTACAATCGGTCGGGATGCAGGTCAGGTCCACAGGAGACCAGTCACTAAACTTTTATATAACCAAACCAAACTAAACACCCAAACCAACACATATTTTACATTTTGGTTAAAAATACTGAATAACGTATTTGTGTAAAAAGATACCCAATCAAATCAAGTCCTATTGCTTTGATTAATTTGAGCAGGTACTTTAGGCACTTGTTAGCTACAGTTGCGTGGAGAGCCCATTGCTAACGTTCCTATGCATTTTCTAGGTCTTTGAGCCCTTTAGAAAGTAAATTTTACCATTCCCCAGGCTGTAAGTGAGTGGCAGAACATAGAGCTGACACGGACATAGTATCATGCAAGCACCCCCTTTCCTTGACACCTGCAGGCCCCCAGCTCACATGGTTATTTCAGCACCGTTTGCAGAGCGCAAGTTCTGATCATCGAAGCGCCGCCTGACGCTTCTCCTCACCGCGTCGGCCCGTCGGTACGGCTGGTTTCTAAGATCTGCAGAGAGGAAAGCATGTTCGTGAGCATGCACGGCTCACCCCATGCACACACACACACACACACATACACACACACACACACACACACAGTCTAGACAAGAAAAAGTCCTGCTGGAAGCCAATCAAAGCAGCTTGGTAGGAACAGGAGAAAGGACTTCACCCCAACCAGAGCAGAAGTGAGCAAATACTGACGTGCCTTTTTACTACGCCCCCAAGCAGCAGGTAATACTGGTGAAATGCGCCAAAATGCTGGCAAACTAACTGGAGTTATGCTGACAAGTTGGCCTGATCGTATCCCCACCCAGGGGCCACTACTGTTAATGTCAGTCAGAAAGGCAACATCAACTGAAATCAGTTTGCTTGGCATATGTCTTGGTCCTTCACACAACTTCTCAAACACCAGTGTGCACTGAAGGGGATTTCTAAGGTGGGATAATGTGTGACACACTGGAGACGTGTGACCCATTGTACAATGGTGCAAGTGTTTAGCATCACAGAGTAGATTTACAATCCCGATGTACCCATTTACCTAAAAGAGGGTGCCCTGAGATAAAGCAGCTGCAACTGGCCTGCAAAGCTCCAGCTGCCATCCTGCCCAACTGGCACCATTCTGCCAGGCTGTAGCGGAACAGCCAACTCCCTCCCTCCTCCTGGACCCAGCCTGCTGCTGCTGCTGTTGGGAGGTGGGAGCTCAGAGGGAAGAGCAGGTGACATGGAACATGCAACAGACTGAACAGCGGATGAAGCTGGAGATGGACATGTTGATGAAAGCCTGTTACATGTGTTGTTAGATGTCTGGCTAGGCTATAATGAGCACATCTGGAACACCTTAAGACTAATTCAAGCTGGAAAAAAAATTTGTGTTGGACTTGGAAAAACCCTTAAATGTTTTGGGCTTTTTTTTAACATTGGACTG
The DNA here is from genome assembly GCA_009867235.2 of Psittacus erithacus. Classification (NCBI taxonomy): domain Eukaryota; kingdom Metazoa; phylum Chordata; class Aves; order Psittaciformes; family Psittacidae; genus Psittacus; species Psittacus erithacus. The sequence goes on from WYDI02088825.1 coordinate 39,749, forward strand.
GGCAAACCCTCTCTCCAGTTTCCTGGATGACTTATGCCTTGCCTTAAATACAGCTTCCAAACTTGTCAGCTGTTGGTGTACCCAGCAGACGGTGCCTTTGTTGGAGGCTGTCCTCTCCCATCTCCACACTTCAAGCTGCTGGCTGTCCACCTCTCCTGCCCTGCTCAATGGCCATAGCAGGGCCAAGACAGGGGCAGCAGAGTATTCAGGGCTAATGTGGGTTTGAAACAATCTGGGGACAAGACTGCCTACCTCAGGCTAAACTAGGAAGAGAAAGGGCTAAAATAGAAAGAGTGTGAAGACAGTCCCCAGCCAATGGCCTGTGGATCCCCTGCACCACAGAGGGTGAAAATAAATGGCCTCGGTCTCCACTGGCCTTTAGGCTCTCACCAGTATTACGCTTAGCCACATCTACCAACAGGCTGTCTGGCAGACAGAGAGAGGAGGAAGCTAAGTAAAAAGTGATGCTTGCCAGCTCTGTGTATCCTCCACCACCGGTGTGCTAGAAGAAATCCTTACCCTCGAGTGAACATTTGGAAATTTAGTGATATTATTCTTCTTTAGGGCTAAACAAAAAAAAAAAACAACAAAAAACAAAACAAAACACAAAATGATGATTAAGTAAAAAATGGGATGGAAAATGAAGAGCAAGTCAACTCAGCATTCAAAACTCCCAGGCACATTAGCCAACAGAGCAAGAAGGGGGAGGCCAAGGCTATGAGAGGAGGTTAGACGCAGAAAGGAAAGGACAGGAGGGCCACCCTCGCCTCTCGCTAACCGAATTCCAAGCTGCTTTGAAGATTGGCTCCAGGAAGATAATACTGCAATTAACTTGAAAGAGCAAGTAACTGTTGAGCTGATTATAGTTTGCAATTTTATTAGAAGCATTCATAAAAATACATATCTTAGAAGTGAAACACTGTTGTCTTCTTAAGCCATGGAGTCCTTAATTCAAGACAACAGCGTTAATAGACATGCCGGGTTAAACACACCCTTCTTAACACTTTACACCACCGGATGTAAACTGCTCAGTTCCATGTCAAGTTTTTCATTGTTACCATTTCTGCAGTTCTGGCAGGTACCAAAATGTTTTCCCAGCTCTGCTCCTTCTCTCTGCCCCCTGGATCACATACCAAGCCCAACTTCAGCACTGCCCAAAGTCCAAGTGAACTGGAACTGGTTAGTACTCAGTGCACGCTTCTGAATTTCTTTAGATCAAGTTGGCATGGAACTGAAAAGAGTTAATTACGGACGTGACCGAATAAGAGAAGATTTCGTGCTGTTTATTTTATCCCATATCTCACATGCAGACAAACATGCAGGTGCTGGTTAAGAAGTCTGAAACACAATACTCCTCACAGAGGACGGAGGTTATTGCAGACAACCCTTCCAAGCCAGAAAGCCAACCCCAAGAAAGTCCCACTTAGTTCATGCCACCCGTAATTTTGCTTTGGCATACAGCTGATGTATTGCATGCATTTTACATTGGTAGACTGGCAGACAGAGAAAGATCTGTAGGCCAGAAGAGATGACACAGAAAAGCCAAGATGACATAGAAAAGCCATAGAAAAGCCAAGAACTGTCACTTTTTGACTGCATTTGATCTCCTAAGTCTTGCGAACTGCAGGAAACCTGCACCACATCTACTGTGACTTCTGCCACTTGCTGTTCTATGGTATTTGTCATGAGGGTGAGAGATGCCTTTGAGACGCAAGGATGGCCAAAAGCATCAAGCGCAAAGTTGATGGGATGGAATAAAATTCACTGAAACACAGACATGCAACAGAGGTGACACAAGTACAACTTCAGGTGGACGCTGGACATTACTATACACTCAACATTCACATGATCCTGGCTGAGATCCATACAAATGGAGAAGTGTCAAAAACCTTTCTTTTTTCTAAGAGCATCAGATGTGAAAGAGGAATAGTTTAGTAATGGAATTCCTCAGTGAGAACAGGTTCGCAGAAAAACCGAGAGCCCCGCTTGGCAGTTCGAGCGGTAAAAGGCACAGTCTTCAGCACTGCATGGGAATAACAGCCAAACAGACAAACAGAGCTGTGAGAAGCAGATCTATTGCATTAGTACAGTGTTAGCACTCGGCTACAGACACCCAGGGACAGTTTCACATGTTCCAACCAGCTGCCTAATAGCACTGCACTTCAAGGGGCTTTCAACAAGGCAGTTGCAAATATCTGAATAAGCATTTCATCTATTAAATCATTTTCAGTTGGTTTGAGAGACTATTGCTGAACGTGCTCCAGAAAAGGGTGTGGTGTTAGAGCTCTGCTGTAGATCAACAGAGCTTTCTTGTGCATCCTGTGCATAACACTTTTGACTTTTCCATACCATTGACAGGGATCTCACAGGCAGTATTGACCTGACCTCAGTCCTACCTGACTTTTTTGCCTAGCTTTTATTATTACTTTATTATTAGTCTGGTACTCCCCCCACTGGACTGCCTTTTGAATGTGGATGGTCTTGTGCCACACAATCTGTTTATCCCACAGAGCAGGAGAACCACTTTACCAATTAAACAAGCTTCCAGGAGTCTGCAGGAATTGTAGAAGCAGTAACAGATCAGATATTACAGCAACTCTGCCCTTTAAATTAAGAATAGTATCTTAGGAAGCTATTAATCAAGGTTAAAGAGTGTGAAAGCTTCAAGCATTTCAGCCCTAGTTGGGCAAAAATTCCCTGGGTTTCCTTAGACAGTGGTAAAACAGCTCTCCTGTCCTCCTACAGGAAAAACTTTCAGGAGCAGTAGCCAAGAAAATCCTACCCAATGAGCTTTTTTTGAGCTTCTGCGGCAACAAATGACTGTTAAGCTACTAAAAGGTTAAAATCATGTTCCTTCCACACCACAAGTGAAGAACATGCAGTAAAATCATTGCAGTAAAGTACTGCAATCAGAGCAGCTTTATAAACTAATCTGATTCCTGGACAAAATGCAGTTTAGAAGGTGGCTCTTTTTATCAGCAAATACTTGCACCGAAGTCCTGACTGTGTTAGGCTACAACAGTGGGTTCTGCATGTCTCCCTCCAGCCCTGGGTTGGGGATCAGTGCAGACTTTGCCTACCAGTCTGAGAAGCAGTAAAACCAGAAGCAGTTTAGGGTCATAAATCATTCAGGTTTGACTAAATGATTTGCTGTGACTGCAATAATGTGGTGCAATTACTGTTAGTACATTTTAATGAAAATGTAGGCTCTATAATAATGTTAAACTTCTGTCATTCAATCCATTTATGGAGAAAAAAGGTTTCTGGGAAAGACCTGCACAGCATGCATACCCCCACCGGAGCACCTGCTGAGATCAGGCACTGAGCTGGCTACTCTAAAGATCAGAGAATTAGTACGACCCACATGCTAAGAGAAGAACTAAAAATCCAAGCATGTGTTTGAGGTCTGTGCACACAGCACTGGCATCGGACACCTGAAGGCAGGTTATTGGGGTTTGTTTGTTATATACCATTAGCAAAGGTTTCTATACTTGCTTCACATCATATAAACACTGTTCTAAGCTCAAGTAATGGTTTTTCAAGAAGTACATGAAGCACTTACAGTAAGTACTAGGCAAATACACATTTTTATCTTTTGTGGAAGGGCCTGTGAGATTACAGAACAAAAGGTGGTTACCTGTTATAATATCTTCAATAGCACCATCCTTCCCTTCGTATACATGTCTGTTATCCTTGACTTGCCGCCGCCTGAGCTCTGCAATCAGCTCTTGCTGCTGTCTCTTCGTTTTATGTGAAGGAGACTGAAAGAAAAGAATAGAAGATTTGTAAGGCCTGACCTCCAGCTATCTTGTTTCTCTTTTCCTGAATGTGAAACACCAGGTGATTGCACTGGTAGCAACAGAAACTGCCAGTTTTTTGCCCAATTTTGCAAGACCAGAAGAACATGGCAGTTAGCTCACATCCCATGAGTAGGACGGACACAGTCACAAGTTAACCAGGCTGCCAAGCTTCTTACATTTGTAGCCTACTTCCAAGCCTTCTCAGCACTTGAACTGGAGCTTTAAGCTCTCACCCCTGGAAAGCATTAAAGGAATAAGGAGAACCAGCTTTCCTTCTGAGGGAAAAAGCATGGCTGGAATTAAAGATCCCAACAACATCTCAACTTCCAGCCTCCAACAGCTGGAAGCAGCACTAGCTGATAAAATGTCTGTTTAGAGCCATGGAAATCTCCAGCAAATCTGAAATGTTACCTCAAAAAAAAAAAAAAAAAAAAAAAAAGACAGTCAGAAAAATACCAATAAAATAGTAACATGGAGCTCAGTCCTGCCACCAAGCTCTGACAGGTTAGGACTGGGGAGGACTGTTCCTTGTCCCAGTAAGCAATGGGAGGCTCTGCACACTGAACAGCCACTGGATTTTGACAGATACAAGGCCAGAGAAGAATGAAGTTTAGCTAATGGCAATGTGGATGAGATGACTTTCTCAGTCATTTAATTTCATTTCATTCAGGTTTTCTTAATTTTGCAGACTTCAAAAGTAGCAGAACCATACACCATAACACTTTCAGCTTATTTCAGTTCTTCCTATGTAAGAAGAAAACATCCATAGACCCTATTTCTAGGGCACTGTAAGTTGGGCAACTAAATTTCTTACACAGAGCTGAGGTTTCTGAACTTTCTAGGAAAAAAACATAAGATGGCTCCTGCCAGTTAAGATGTATCTGTTTCTTACCTTTTGGTCCTGTTGCTCCATCAGTGCTTCCTGCTCCATAAGTTTTTCCATTAAGGCCTGTTCCTGCTTTTTTCTCAATTCATTCTCTTCTTCTGCTTGCTATTTATCACAAAAAAAAACAGAGGTTATAGCTTTCAATTGCTACAGGGAACCTAAAAATTACAAGTGAGAAGCACTACCACTTGCTACCATGGGGCTTTCCGAGGAAGAAAGATCAGGTGCAGCAATTTAGCTGCCTCTCAACACAGCCTGAAATCACTAGGCTGGGAGAGACCTTCCTAGGTTGCACAAACCATCCTCCCCCAGTCTCAAAAGACACATATTCAGTGTTAAAGGTGTAAGCTGCAGCCACTCAGACATTCTGAGGATTCCTCCAGTATCTCAGACAGCCGTGTTTCTTTCAGCCCTGAAAATAATCCCAAAACAACTACTTGCGCAGCCTCAGGATGTTGTTGCCGTGCTGTCGGGGATAGCTTACATTGCATCAAAGCTAGAGGGAGCCATAAGCTGTTTTGTCGGGACTCTGGAGCCGTGCAGGTAGCAAATTGGGTTTGGAGGGACAGAAGAGGAGGATGCTCCGTTTACCTTGTAGGCCTTCACAAACCGGACAAACACTGGGAAAAAGACAGAGGGGGGTGTCGTCTTGGGATTCTCCCCGAAATACTTCACAGCATCATCAAAAGCATCCTACAAAAAGCACAGATTTACTGCATAGCATGTATTTCCAGATAAACTCCCCATCCATTACTGCAGTATTCAGCATAAAGCATCTAGATTTCATCTGCATATGAAACCCCTGGCTCAGACCAGCACATCTACATCTAGCACTTGAACACAAACCATTCTACGATTCTAACATTGCTGCACCCTCTCATCCCTGCTGTATATACAAAGCACTTCCTTTGCAGTGACATGCTACTACACACTGTGTCACTTGCACCCTGAGAATAAATACCTGGGCTATTTTGGCGTCATCCTGCAGTTTCTTTAGCTTCCCTTCATTGTTCTGAATGAACTCCTTCAGCATCGTGTTGTGGTCATGCATGGTGTACTCACGCTTTGTCAGATCCAGGCCCCTCTGCAGCTCCTTCACATCCAAGAGGACGTTTTCAAGAGACACTGGGAAATGAAACAAAAATGCTGCATCACTCCGGCTGTGCAAGTGCCTGAAGCTTGAACAATTCCCCAAGAACAGCTCGCATAGCCCATGCATGGTATGCTGTGAAGTCCCTTGCATGGCATGCATCACCGCTCACCAGGGACAGGAGAATCACAGTACCTGCAGCAGCCTTCTCCACGTAATGAAGTTCATTGTAAAAGAGGGATACATGTTGGTACTTCTCCTTGACCACATTAGAAATATAGTGCAGCAGAGTCTGCTTTCGGTCTGTTGACTTTGTTTCTAGGAGCTGGGGAGAAAAGGCAAAGAGATTGTCGGGTGGAGACACAAGAGGCTCCAAGCAAAGGGACTCAGCCAGAGCTTCTCCATCTGACAGGCATGATTGTAAAAGCTCATTTAACTGTTTTGGAGGTAGTTTTCAAGCTGTGGTCTGCAGAGCCTCTGAAGACACGTGCCTTCTCCTAAGCAGTCCCCCAAAACAATAAGCAAAGCAAACTTACACCACCTGGCAGGGAGTGCCTTGCCTGCTGCTACAGTCTTTCTTCACCTTGTCCCCCCAAAAGCCAATCTAGCCATGTACATGAAACATGTTGCCACACCTGGCACCCAAAAGGCACCTCTGGTTTACTTACCAGGTCTAAACTCTGTAGCTTAAATCCATACACAGCTCCTCGTTTACTGCTGTTCATGTAGTTTCCAAGAGCCAAGATTATCTGCCAAGATGAAACAGAACAGAGGATGAATTTTCAGGACAAATGCATGGTGCTTTAGAAACCTCTGGAAGGACAGCTGGTATGTCAGCACCCATGTACTGTTTCTGTACATGTAAAGGGACACACCAGTGAGGGATGGAACCATTGAACATATCTAACATCACACCTACCTCCAGTATTTTCTTAAGCTTTTGGGATGACTTTATGGAGACAGATGCAGCTATTATTGCATGAAGTTGCTACAGGTAAAGACAGGAAGTGCTTTGGTTAATACACGTCCAACCCAAGAGTAAAATGAAAATCTAAAAAACTCTGAAAAAACCCTCTTGTTTTTCATGCATCCTGTGGGCTCCAGCATGAATGTTATCCTGCCCTGACACATCAGGATTTCCAACAATTCATTTGCACTCAGATTTACCACACTCAGATGTAGTTGGGTAAAACCATATTTACATTTCAATCCTCATGACTATGGAAGATGCATCAGGCTGAGTGTTACACACTTCAAAGAGCCCACGAACCAACACTGATGATAACTTTCCTTAACAGTCCAGGCTATAAGCTGCTGTATAAACAGCCCCTGGGATACTAGAGTCACTGCTCTATGAAAATACAGCTAGAAAACCACTTTTTCATTCATGTGTTTCTCATTCTGTCCCTGTCAGAACTTGCAACTGCCCCACAACACTCGAACAATCTCCACATCTTAGAAAAATTAAAATCTCTATAATCTCTGACCACCCCACACCCTGTAACGCTCCACGCAAGCTGACCCGCGCTTCACAGCACAGCTTTTAGGCAGAGGCTGAATGCCATGCATCACCCCAGTGTCCCCAAGGGTTGCCCCTCACTCACTGGAGTCAGCATCTGGATGCTTTCTGCAAAGTTGCCTATAAATGCCATGATGGTCATCTTCTGCATCAGCCTCTCAATCTTGCTGAACTGCATCATGAACCGGTCTTCATCAGACAGGTTCTCGATGGGTTTCCTTTCCCGCTCGTAGAGCCGCAACACTTTCACTTCATTCTCGGTGGGCAGAAACCGCATAAGGCATTCAACAAAATCCACCGGCAACGTTTTCAGGTCAAACCTGCGTGATAACAAACCAGAAAAAGTGGTGTTAGGACAGAGCTCTACATAAAATGATGGAAAAGTAAAAGAAGAGAGAAAGCCGCCAAAGGCAGCTCTGCTTCCTACACTGCTCAGCTACACATTAGCCTGAGTCAGTAAAGCAATGACAAACTATGAAGAAGCTGTGAAGTGACCCTTGCTCTTGTTGCCCTGGCTGGGTCTGGGGGCAAGCTCTCTGCACATGAAGATGTGAACAAGGTCACTGTGCTGATGTGAATGGTGCTACTGGGCACCCTGCTTCTGTTTCCAAATAATTTTCACCAAAGAAGAGAGGCAGGGAGGAGCAAACAGCAGTTTTATTTAATTGGGCCAGAGCCCTGTAAACACCAACTGCTGAACCTGCATCAATCTGCAGCAGGTTTGGGTCACCCTCCTCACCAGATCAAATGTAACAATTGTGCGTCCAAACTTTGAAGATATTTGTCATGGCCATGAGTACTAAATGCTCCTGGATGGATTCAGGATGAGTCCCACGGAGCAGGTACACCTGTGCTCCATCTCTGGGACCTGCTGGAGTCAGCTGGCAATAGTCCATATCAGCATGGGATGGGACACGCCTGCATTACATTGGGGTTTGGCACTGCCTGGGGCCATTACATAAACCTAATTCTATGCAAAACCTTCTTCTGCACTTGGACTAAACTCATACTTCATGGAGCAAAACTGAAATAATTGCTTCTTCCTGATACTCTGGCTTTTGAGTGTTCACTGCAACAGAAAGTACCGTGCAAACAGAATGAGAGATGCAGTATGCAGTGGCATACTCTGTATATATATGAATTTGCTTCTTTAAAAAGAGAAGTGTTACTTTGATAAGCCTCAATAGTGATACAGTGACATAAAGCTGCATGTTTTTACTTTTAGTTCAAAGGAATCTGATTTCTGGGAGCTCAGAATGGTTCCATCCTTACTCCTGGATTTTCTCCAGATGCAAAAACATTTACATCAACTGCCAGTTCAAAACCATTCCACTTACCAAAATCACAGTAAATCTTGAATATGATTTCCTTGCTGACAAGTGTTTTACTTACACGTGAATAGCCTTGCATATTTCATCTGCTGTCTTTCCAGCTTTTCTTAAAGTAATAGCGAGATTTTTCGCCCTGTTGGCATCCAGTAATGTGACTTTGTTTGACCCTTTCTGAGTTATCTTTTGCTTGCTTGAAGTAAGATCAATGGCTGGACCTTGGGCTTTTGTTTTAAATATTTCTTCAAATTCATCCACATTTAAATCCTAAAAAGGAAAGAAAATGATTTATCCCTCCTGCAGTGAACACTAAAATCCATGCTGCCTAATATTGTGCCAAAACTACAATAAAAACCTTGCAGTGGCTGAGACTATAGCAGAGTACTTCAATCAGGGGCTGCAGATGTAACCACCATGCGTTCCTGAGTTAGTGATCAGGAAATGTGGCCTCTTCCCCCAGCAGCCCTATACACGTTCAAAAGTTCAGGCAAACACTCATGTTAGCACTTGTGCTTTATCCAGCCACGTGGATCTTCAGGCCACAGGGAGCATGCAAGACCTGTGTGCTCAGCTCTGCTCTGTGCTGCTTTAGGCTTCGTTCCCTGGCACGCAGCCACCACCCATGCCTAACTCCTACAGACTGATCAGCAATTTTAGGCTGGGAAAAATAAATCATTCTCATCTTGGATCACCTGTTTTAAACAAATGCATGCAACAGGTATGCACCCTTTACTATCAATACTACCAGCTACCATCCCTAATTCTCAACCAAGGCACTCGCGCTGACCTACAGGGCACACCAGGGGCCCCTGGATGAGCCATCTTGCAACACAATTGCTGGAAACACCGATATTCACTTGTGTTATGGACAGAAGTGGGAGCAGAAGGCAGCAAGTAGCATTCATACCTCCAGGATCCTTTCGTCATCTATTTCATTGAAGACCGTCCCATTAATCTGGTTGGGTTTGAGGGCGACCCAGTTGAACACCGGCATGCGGAATTTGGTCTTGATTGGCTTCTTGATTTTCACAGCTAAAGATACCAGAGGAGAGGAAATGACAAATTCTCCCAGCAAAAACACCCCACATGCCTCAACTGCAGCTTTTGAGTTGGTATTTTAGCACTGGAGGAAGAACTGAGCAGAGCTAAATTATCACACTTGAAAACCTGGAGAGAGATCGGTCTGCCTGGACAGGCAAACAGTGCCGAAAATCTTTCATCCAGCCCTTCATCTCTTTCAGGCCCAGCCTCTGCAGAACAGGACTAGACACCAGAGACTGTGACAACTTCACTAAACGAAATGTGTTGTTAGTTTATTACTGCATGATGCTGGACTGATTTAAAAGCCTGGGCTATTTTTAAACACTACAGAAAATGGACAGAGTGGTCCAGTTTAACCCTGTCCTGCTTGTTGCAGAGCCCACCCCCATGTGAACTGATGGACAGCCATGTGCAGCTGATCTGTGACCTCTGTCACAAACCTCAAAGCAAAAGAGGTGCCAAAAAGGAAAAAAAGCCCCTTTGCTAAGGTTTTAGCACAGGGAGTGGCCCCTCCCACTGCCTGCTGCAATGGAGCATTACTGCTTTTCACCAGGTTTGTTTTTTCAAGCAAAAAGAGGTAGGCTGCAGCACACATGAGCTCTAACATGGTTGAAATAACTGGTTTAAAAATCTTCCTGCGCTGTGCAGAACCAGTAAACTATTTAGTAACTTACACAGAGAAGCTATGAAAATGAAGACTGATTACTCATTAATCAGTGTAAGAGTACAGAAAAGCAATGTTAGAGCAAGGAAAACAACATGTTTCTATTTCTATTGCAAACTGGTCTGGAAGGCACATGAATAATTTCTGTAATTGAGTTCTCATCATTTCTTTGTGTCTTGATGTAAACATGAATCTGCTAGTTGCTACAAAACCAGGTTGCTCATTAAAGTCATCAATCAATGTTCTGCTCCTGAAGTACTGAGAAAATAAACTGTTTCTTTCCAAGCTGCAAACATGAAACAGAAACCCTGGTTCTTCCTCTCCAGCGCTGGAAAAAAAGAGCCATTTGGTTGGTGGCAGAGGGGAGGCAGGGATACACCCTCCGGGGACGCCCAGCCCAGTAGCACACCTAAGCAGGTTCACCGCTATCCCCAGGTGAGGATGGAACATGTTTGGTTTTGTGCAGTCCAGTGTTTGCTCCTCACTCATGCATACCCTGCACTTGTATCATGGGTGATCCTGCCAAGTATTCCATGCTCTGTAGGGTTGCTGGATTTTTGTCCCTCCATTTCAGAAGATGTCAGGTTCCCAGGTTGCAAAGCACTTGAGCAAGTAATTATTTTACCTTTCCATAATGATTCTGTGTAGATATTTTCACCAGGACAGAGATGACCTAATTCAGGGCACAGTCCCATTGTGCACTGGAGTTAGGTGAATGCTGAAAATATTTCTCCTGCTTTTTCATTCCACTTTAAAAACAAGAATCAAGTTGTGTGTCCATGTCCCTTTCATGCTCGTGTTCATTTTGCAGGGACATCACAAGGAATAAATTACTGGCAAGAGTATTTGCTTGAAACGAAGAACCATAAGTGAACAACAGGGAATATGTACAATATTCAGCTGTGTATTTTGGGAATTATGTTTATTCAACTGGAAGACACGAACACACATGATCGACTTCTGCTCATCTAAACTGAACAGAATTTTACTCTTTAATTAATGTGGTTACTTCAAAATAATCCCTAAAATGAAAAAAAAAAACTTGCTTTTTCCATCTGAAACAACCATTAAAAAACCCTCAAACAAGCAACATTTCCACTTGCTTATGTATTAGAACTGCTCCTGGGTTATTTCAGGACAGGAAAGGAAGCTAACTGCCTCATGGGCCAGTTCCTGATACAGCTAATCAAAATCTCTTAAAATTTCCCTTCCTTCTCCACTATAGAGCCCTGGCAAGGTGACACTCCCAGGAATCATGCCGCTGCCAGCAGCGCAGTGGGGATGCAGTCACACAGGGGACCAGGCCCCACAGAGGGTACTCACTGCTGGCAAGAGCTGCTGCAGCTTCACACTTGGCCTCTCTGGGAAAGGCCCATTCCTGGTGTGATCAGTGCAGAGAGCACAGCTTGAGTATGGCTCAAAAGAAACCACGTGTCTTAATTACTTGCCGAAGTGCTTCGCTGAATCAGGGTCTCCTGGGTGCCAAATTGTGATGGCTGGCAACATATCCAAAGCTAACACATGCTCTTGCTCTGCAAATCCCTGCACCAGCCTCCCCCCACCCTCCACTGCCTCCCCATTGCAGGATGCAAGTCCACAGGCACACACAAGGGCACGACACAGAGGGAAACGCAGAGAGGTAGGTAAATACTTAGCAGAAAGCAACCTACAGAAGAGCTTGATTGGCCCGTCTTACCAGGAAGCAGAAAGAACAGAGAAAAAAATGTTAGCAATGGTCAGAAAAGCAAATTTGTTCTTTCACTGACTCCCCTCTGACCCAGCCAAAGTTCCTGCCCTGGTTTCTGTCAACACTCCCTTCTGCGCAGCCACTGGACCAAGACAAGGCACTTTCCATCTCTCTCCTTCTCCTAACACACTGAAGAACAAAATATCCATCCCACCTGGCTTTGGGCATCTCACTCAAGCACCTAAGTGAGAAGCTCTTGCTTCAGGGCTTGCCGCTCGCCACTGGTGCAGCTCACAGGAGCCACGTGCAGAAGCAGCACTTGACCCAGTGCTCCCATCCCCAACAAATGCCACAAGGATGTGGGTCTAAAGCTTGACATCTGGGCACCTGGTGGCACAGCCCCTGCTGTATTCAGTAGCTCCTGTGCCTCCGGCAGCCGAGCCCCAAGCCCCACCATGGCCACATCCAAGCACCCCCTGCAACTGCACACTGCATGCCAAACAACCACTGCCTGCTCTGCCAAACCCACCAGGGAGGGTCAGCCTGTAACCTCAAGCTGGGTTGCGCCTTCTGTGCTTTTTCTTTTTTGTAATACACTCTGGAACCCTGGAGTTCCACAATGCTTTTAGCATTCAGAGGAAACTTTAATGGCTGGAATACTTCATCAGTTTAAAAATTAGAAAACAACCCACCCTATTAATCAGAGCTCCTCAGTCTCTCTTCCTGGGCTCAACAACATGCTCTTGAGAAGGGGAGTGGTGTGATGCCAGTCAGCATTCACTTGCTGCCTGAGATGCTTGGCGTATGTCAGAGTGCATAAAAACATGATCGAAGATGGTCAAGTGAATTCTTTCTTCCTTTCAAAAAAATTACCATTTGCTTGCACAGATACTTCTTTACAAAATTCTCAGAAGAAATCAAAACCATGAAGCTTTGTGTTTCTTTCAAAACCATATTTTGTTTCCTTAAAGCCAAAAATGATCATGTTTGAAAAATATGTCTGGCAATAGCTTTAGTTTCACTGCAGAAGGCATCTCTTCCAGACCAAACCAAAGCTGTCTACTTGATACACAGTCTTTCCTTTTATAAATCCTTCCTGCTGTAATACCAGCAAGAGATAACGGGTGGCTAAGTCCCATCTTGGCACCCTGTCTACTCTGGCTGATGCACCCTGACCTTGCCTTTACTTATTTTGCCAGTAACCTGCAGCATACCAGGAAGATGGACGGGTGTTTTACCTGCAAGCCCTGAGTTGAACACCACAGTGGGAGAGGCTGTCCCCGGCAGGGGGGGTGCTGATGGAGGGGGTGGTGGAGGCAGCGAAGCTGCAGGAGCTGTCTCCAAAGCTGGACCTGGGAGAGGAGGTGGTGGTGGTGGAGGCGGTGGTGGAGGCGGTGGTGGAGGCGGTGGTGGAGGTGGCATCAGCACTGACACAGGACCATTTTGCACTACGAGATCAAGGAAAAATTAGGTATTTCAATGAACATAGACTGCAATAGTACAAGCATGCTCAGAAAAAGTCACAATATCCACCTTAGCCCCCCTATACATCTCCTCTCCTTCACCAGACTAGCCCAAGTGTTAGTGGACCCTTCCTCAAAGTACTTCAGTGCATTAACATGGGAGGAAACTACTCTAATGAAAGAAACCAGTATTTTTTAATGTTGACTGAAGGGCTCAGAAATGGATCAGACAAACATGAGAGCCACCCAGAGAGTGAGAGTGCAAACACAGCTGGGGACCTTAGCAGCCTCAGCTGCTGCAAGGCGCCATGACCTGCAGGCTCATTACAACTGAAGGTATTTTTATCAGCATAAGGCTGCTGTGACTGTCCCCAGCACAACAAACTTCAGCTCCCAACCAGCCCACATCCCAGGGACAAAACGCTTCTTACCTGCCTCAGATGCCACTGCTAAGGCAGGTAATGGTGGTGGAGGTGGTGGCAATGGCACTGAAGATGTAGCTCCAGCAACTGGTGCAACACATGTTCCAGACCCAGACTCTGACCCTGCTGGCACCATCCCAGAGGCCAGAGCAACAGGAAGGATAGCGATGTCACCATCACCTTTCTTTTGGATCTTAATGGTTCCCTGCTTCTCCAGTTCATGAATCTTTTTCTCCAGTGTTGACTGTCGCTGGATGGCTTCTTCTTTTTCTTTCACCATTTTTCTCAAGGTATGAACCTGGGTATTTGCATCTTTGTAGATTTCCTGAGAATGCCACAGAAACAAGGAATTTGCACTTGTATTCACAGAACAGAATACCAATGTCAGAAAGAGAAGAATAGCCTGACACTGGATGGTCACTGCGCCAGGCTGTATCTAACACTGAGCTCTGATGCAAAACATGTCTTCATGCGGTGAGGAAGAATTCATTTTGTGTTTTTCCCAAGGCAGCAGCAAGGCTGTGTACAATACTGACTCCTGAGAGAAATCTCACCTGTGGGCACCAACACCTGGGGGTGCAGAATTTCTCATCATTGTCTTTCCATGATGTCCCTCATTTCTTATGCTAGTCTTGAATACATAGTGGAGGTACGTTACCTCAGTTTTGACTTCAGCGGATTATCTGCCACCTTGTTGGTTGCTCACCTATAAGCAGATGTTGGCCCATACAGGGAAGCAGGAACAGAGCTCCTGATCTAGAGAGGAGACTGTGCCTGCACAAACCCAGGGCAGACCCTCTGAAGGAATCCTAGAAGCAGCCACCCTTTCAGATGACATTTAGGCTGAAGTTAGTTAAGGATTTCAGGTCTACCTCGAATGCCCCTCCACAGCCAACCACATGTGCAAAGCTCCAAATAGTGATGTTACAGACCAGAGTGACAGGATGTACCACATTCACTGATGTGCTGGCACATTCAAAAAGCTTTTATGTCCATCTTCAAGTGCATGCACAAGTAACTCTACTTGAAATCTGTCCTACATTCAGAATTAGGAAGCTACCAGAGGTCACTTGTGCCAGAATCATTACCTCCCATACACCAAGTGCTAAGAAGATTGCTCCCCTGAAGCATGGCATCCAGCCAGAGCCTTCCCATCACACCTACCCGTATCACATCCAGTTCTTTGTTTCTTTGCATAAGCTGTTTTTCCAGTTCCACAATCTTTGCCATAGCTTCATTCTCCGTATCTTGGAGTTTTTCAGATAACTATCATTCAAAAAGAGAAACAAATTATGTAAGTGGGTAACAGTAGTTTTCTCAATCAAAATGTCAGAAACACTTGGGAGCATTGGTACGTGGTAAATTATTGATCTTCCACTAAATCCTGAAGTTTTTCTTTGGAAACAGATAGGGTTCCTGCATGTGATCAGAGGGCACTGAGTGTCCTGCTGAAGGTTCTTCTGATGAAGAACGCTATCCTTCACCTATTACCAGCAAGTAACCTGGCTAGAATGTAGCTATAAAACTGTCCGGGTTAAGAAAGCCTATTCTACAATAAAGCACTTAAAATGCAATTATTTTCATACACACTAAGTCTGATCTGAAACCCCAAAACCTCACAGAATACCACAATGGCACTGTTGCAAACTGAATAGATGCTGAAATGGTGGAATGTGTAAATATAAACTCTCACAAGGAGGTTAATTTGATTATTTATGAATGAGTTTTTTCTTTTTTACTTCCACTGTCTTCTGATTCATTTTTATTTTCTGCCAGCCCCACAACCCTGAGATCTGAAAGCCTCACATTTCTTGTTGGCTTTTCCATCACCACCATTATCACACTTCCTTAGGTGAGGCTGCAGCGGTGAGGTCGCACTGGTTGCTGTGTTTTTTTGAAATAAAACTTTTATAATTCTATTATTAGTATTTCTGTCAACACATGACAGAAAATGATGTCCATGGCCCTGGGATGAGTCTAGGTTATGTAACTAGATCAGAAAAAAGTACTTAACAATTTGCCATCAGAGTAAGCCATTAAGTTTCTGAAGAGCTAGAAGGAGATCTATGAAGGAAACAGTGTCATTTCTACTGAATTACCTCCCACAGAGAGGCACCTCAAAAGGCAAATGCTGCACAGCAAGTTGTTTTAAGAACATTTATTCTAAGTGATGGCAATATAGGAATTGTAAGAGAATGATGAACCATTTATGATTTTTCAATGTATGGAAAAACATTTTGACTTTAAAAAAGCCAAACCATGTTTTCTGGACTATAGTAACTAACAATAAGGTGGTACAGGACAGAAAAGCCGTGAGCAAACAATGAACTGAGCAAGGACCAGTACCTCTTTTTCAGTCCCTTCCCGCTTAAGCCCACTAATGTGTTTTAAGACACTAATGGGGGTGTTATCTGCTCTATTTACCACTACTGCATTACTGATGAATTTGCAATTTCTATGTAAATTATTTTCTCCAGCTTATGAGATAACCTTGCGCAGAGGCTCTGTGCACCAAGTGACTCCATCTGGAAGTGCAACCAAACTGAAGCTGAAGCCTCTGAAGCTGCAAACCTGCTGCACCAGCGCCCTGGGGGACCTCTGCTCAGCTGGCCCCCAGGCACAGGGGGTCATCACCTCTCAGCCCACAGCAGCTTTTGGGGATAAACTGGCTGATGCTACTGAGGTGTGCAAGCACTGCAGCCAAGTCCACCTGAGCAGTCATACAGGCAGACACTGCTCAGCACAGGCCAAACTATCCCTTGATGTACACAGAAATGCCATGTCAAGCCCTACACTAACAAGGCAACGCCACCTCTTTGTAAGAAGCTAGGGGTTGCATCAGATAGGAGAGTAAATAAAATGACAGAAGAAGACATTTTCCCATCAGGTCAATAAACAGCTTGTGAACAAGTATTTGTAGCAAGTGGAGCACACAGAAAAATAAACACACAGAATATGAGGTTCAAAATATAGCTTGAAAGCACCCAGGAAGTTTACCTGCCCAACATCTCCCAGATTCCTTCATTTGCCAAATACCTGATTACTCCCTCAGTGCAGAAGCATAGTAGTCCTACAGCTTTTTCTAAGTGACCCTCACCCCAAAGGCTGTAGCCCTGCTGTGTCTGTGCTTCCACGTCCCAAAACAGGCCACAGCAAAGTCCATGTGCAGAGCAGGCTCTGAACTAATTCAGAGGCAAAGGTGACAAAGTGTGGTACTAACATGGGAAATGTTTTCTTCCAGCTCTTCAACTCTTTCCAGGGCTGCATTCTTGGTTTCAGCATCCTCCAGTAAAGCTCCTACATCAAAAACGTTATCCAGGTAAGCTTGAATTTGCACCTGCAGTTTGTCACTCTCCGTGTGTTTCAGTTTCTGCAAATCCAAGAAGACAAGTGTGTCACTCAGCACTGGCAGCCAATTGCAGCAAGAGGGACGCAGACAGCAAATGGGGTGGGGAGAGCAGTGGGAGCTCAGGCCACTTCCATCACTCAGGACACCACTTCAAAATCCAATGTTAGCTGGGGTCATTAATAATAAAATTATTTTTTTAAGACCAAAAATCTAGACCTTTCAAATAAAGCTAAGAAGCATCTTATTTTGTGTTACTATAGAGGATGTCACTGCTTTCTTCTGTGCTTGCTCATTGACTGTGGCAAGCTCTGAATGCCACGTCCCAGCTCTGGGACAGTGTGAGGCCAGAGAGGCACCCAGCCAGTGGGGCCAGCCCTGCTGCTGCCCATGGTGGTCACCAGCTCAGTGGCCAGTAGGCAGAGGCGAGGCCTGTTTTTGGGTTCAAAGCAGCCATGTGGCCTGGAGCAAATCCTCCAATTGCTCTCACTGACCTTGCATTGGAGTTTGCTGTGTTCAAAGTGATTGTGCTTTATCTCCAAAGATAACACCAGCACACGTTTTGAAATGCTCTGCCCGTTCCCAATGGACTGCAGGGTTTGTGCCGCCCTGGGTCCCCACACAGACCTGTGTTCAGTCTTGCAGACAGCAGAAAACCTCTCTCCTGGTTACTGCTGAGCAGAAGTCAACAGGGACAAATCAATCCCTCGCCAACACAAGTACCGTGTTCATGTGCACTCCCAAGGGCAGGAACAGGGAGAGAAAGAAAAATACAAGAATGGGAAATATAAAAGCAGCTTTCTTCTGAAAGAGAGCATTTCCCTGAGGACATGAGAAAACACCTGGCTGTCAAGAGAAAACTCAAAGGAGGATTTCTTCATGCAGAGATGGAGGGGCCCTGGCAGTACCTGAGCTGGGGTCAACATAAGGCCTGTAGCCCACAGCTGGAGGCCAGGGACGTGGCATGGGCGAGGACAACTGCGGTTCATCCTCCCTTTGTTATAAGGCAAAGCTAAAAATTTAGCTCCCAGTCTGTAATTGCAGTTCGTTGCAGCTGATTTTTCTTCTGCAGGGATGGCTCCAGGCCACAGTCCCCAGTCAGCAGCCAAGGCATGGCATTTTTAGCAGAAACTATGGGACAACCACACTATGCCCTCCCAAAAGCTCTTGGGTGAGGGCTTTAAGGAGGTTTAAGGCTAGGCCAGGCAGTGGCAGAGCTGAGGGATGTGGTGTGGACCCACGACGGCTGTAGGTGGGGCTGGCTTACACGTGCCCAGCCTTGGGGAACAGATCCATGGTGCGAGGCAGTGAAGACCCAGATCATACTCACATCCAAGTACTCATCCAGGCCAAGCTTTGTAAATTCGTACTGCAGGTGGACTCTGAAGTTCATGTCCTCCACTGAGTGGACAACGATGTTGATGAACTGCATGCAGGCCACCTGTAAGGAAAAACGCTGCACATGAGAGAAGGCATCAGAGGATCAGACACAACAAATGACCACATTTCCTTGCAGTTATTACAAGGGGAAACTGTGATCTGCTGTTCTGCAGGTCTTTTCCAAGTTGGTGCTGGACTTGAGCTTACAGAGCATTCATTCACTGTGATAAAGGGAAACATGGGTTCCAGAAATTAGTCATCATGTCTGCAGTCTACCTTTTCTGTGTGCCGGTGGACAGAAATGCTTTCCATGCCAGCTTGCATAGCCAGACATCCTACAAGCACACAAGCTCTTCAAGAAAATAATGCCATTTCTACAACAGCCTGTGAGATTAATTTTGTAACTGGAATCCCTAGCTTAGGAAATGGGACTTTTACAAAAGGCACTTTGTTGTTTGCAAAAAGCGTATTTCCAAAGCTGTGGTTTGGTAACTGAACCAGATCATAGGAGTTGGCATCCAAACATGTCCCAAACAAAATGAAGAAAAGGAAAAGAATGAAGCAGGTTGCCAGTGGTATGAGCAGTGAGGGAAACCTCTTGCACAGCGGCAGGAATCGGGCTACAAATCCCAAAAGGTCTGCCCTTTACTTGAATGTAAGGCACAGCCAAATCCTGCTCTGCACAAGTTTCCCCAGCCCTCTTTCAGCTCACAGATCATCATATCTATGACCCTCTGAGCTGCTTTAAGGGAAGGTTTGCCTGGTCCTTCCTGGGCTTCTCAAGGGAGTAACCCTACCCTGCTAACAACACTGCAACAGGGGTAGTAATCAGCTTTTCAACAACTACTGAGATACTTCTCAGATTTCCAGAATAAACCTGAGAAGATAAAATAGAAGCAACCTGATTTTACCTGCAGGAAAAATCTCCAGGAGACCCCACATCTCTGGATCATTTTTTAGGAAGAACAAACTGAATGCCACTCACTGGATCACTAGTTTGATACAGGAAATCAGCCAGTTTTCTGTGATCTTTTGCAAGGCCCGGAGGATAAACTCATAGGCAGGCATCTGCTGTACTGGGGCCTCTGACTGCAAGTCTGTCCGGGATGTCCAAAGCTGCTCCTTCCAGCCAGAGGTCTCAGTAGCTGCTGAGCTCCCACAGAAACTTTCCCAGCCAAACTGTCCAGTACCACCCAGATTTGGAGGAACTGGGTCTACAAGGACTCAACAAAGGTCAGTCAGAATCTTTCAGTTACATCTTCCCATGTAGAACTGACTAACTTCAACCATTCTGTTTCCAAAAGGACTTCAACCCTAGATAATGCAAAGCTGTGAGACTAATAACACAGATAACCCCAAGAAAGAGAGGAAGAAAGATGGTCTAGAGACTCATTGAGGAACCCCTGTGATATCCCATCCCCACCTCTCAGTGTGTATGCATTTCTTGAATGAACAATCCGGTCTATGCAGTTGGAAACCTAGCTTCAGGTTTCAAGTCTTTGCAGGACCCTCTCCAGTTCCTGTGATGAACTCTGTTTCCTCCCAATGCTGGTACTGGCCTTTGCCAGCTGAACCTTGCTGTCCTGTCATATCACCCAGAGTCAAATTCCCCTATTTCAAAAGTGCTTTTGTTATACTTGCTTTGGCTCTCACAATGTTAGGGCCAAATTCTCATTTTCCTTCTCAGATCCTTACATACACAACTAAGGAATGTATCAAGTCAAAGAAAACTAATCTAAGAAAGTTGCTTTTAAAATTAAGTAAGTCAATGTCAACAACAGGAACCTTCTCTAGAATACTTTTGCCTTTTTGCTGCCCTTCTCTCCCTCTTGATCCATGCAATTAAACACAGCCCCATCCAGCTTCAGTTTCCCAGACAGCTCTTGCCTTCTCCATTTAGGGCAGCGTGAAAGCCAGGTCCTGAGAGAACAGGTCTTTGTTTATGTTCAGTCGCTGCAACTCCTTGAATTACTTGAACCTTAATTTAACATCTGGGAGCCTGGGCTCCAAAATCCATATTATCCTGACCTGTGTGTAAAGGCACGATGCCTGCCCTGGGCATAGCTGCTGTGACCCACAGGCTCCAGCAGCACCAGGGCCTGCTGTGCTCCCTGTGTGCCCCTGAAGTGCGCCCGCCAGCTAGTGCCTGCTGAGCACAGCATGTGGAGCTCGTTAAGGCCAGATGGTGACAAGAACAAGAGGATCTGCCAAATCGCTTGTCATAAGCGCTCTCTTCTAGCTTCAGGCTTGTCATAGAGTCAAGCCCATAACTGGTGGAAGCAGTCCAAAGATGCAGATTTTATTAGTATTTGGGCAAGACCTAAAAATCTGTATTTATTCTTTTTCAGGCAAATTTCATCACTATCTTCAACCTATGGCCTGAGAGAACCAGGGAATTTTCTTACATGACGTCTGGATGTTGACTATTCACAGGTTTGCACAGACAGACACTCACATGCATATTGCCTAGTATATCCTTACAATACTCTTAATTAATACCTTAAACAACAGTGAGGGATTATTTTATTTTTAAAACAGCTCACAGCAAGGTGGCTGGCTGCAGGCTGCTGCCTTTCTCTTGCTTCCAGGCTGCTCCAAGCTGTGCTATTCTCCCACTCCCCAAATACGATTACCCCTCCTTGTGAGCATGGGAGAAATGACAAAGAGTGGATGTTGAGGACTGACAAATCTTTCTGCTACATTACAGTCAAAACTGTATGTACATCTGGGAATACTTAATGTATACTGTGACTACCAACATGTCCTTACTGGGACTGCAGTAACAAAGAACAAAATCAGCTGTAATGTGTCAGAGTTACTGACAGCAGCTTACTAACTTGAGTAAAACTGCAAGGATCACTAACTTTTTTTTTTTTTTACTAGAAGAAAGAGACCATTCTATCTTGCTCACACTGCCTCCTTTTTATTCTGTTGTCCCCTCAAGAGTGTAAGACTGCCCTGGCAATGAGGGCTGCAAGCCACTGACACTGGAGCGTATGAAGCTTGTAGGAAGCACCACACTGGATGCTTTAACACCTAACTTCTAGCAGAAGGAGGTCTTTAACACAAAGCTCAGAAGTAAACCAGGATGAAGTGTCACAGATGTTTAACAGAGGCTTTCAGGTGGAAAGCCCTCCTGCTCTGCTCTCACCTCAGAAGAGGACCACATCAAATCTGAGGCACTGAGCATGAGCAGCATAAGGGAGGCTGCACTGACTATGTCAGTACTTGTTTTCTAATTAAGAATAGGATTTAAATTTCTCACACTTCTGACATGATCTTTCACTTGCCTTAGGCTTTAAAAAAATGGATACAGAAGTTATTTTTGATACCAGACACGTAAGCAGCTGGCTCATCCTCACTGTCATGACCTCTGCCTTTCACGTGATGCCAACATGCAAGCTGGCGCTGGTGTTTGTGGGTGCCAGCCAGAGCTTCCTCTCTCGCTGTTCCCTCTTGTGCTCCAGGGGAAGTGGATTTGGTGAATAATCATGCATATGCACACTGAGGAACTAAAAGTGGTGCAAACTAATGCTATATTTATCAGCAGATAAGGACAAACAGCAGCTGCAGTGAGTCTCTCTCACGCTTCCCTGTCTGTGACTCTGAGGACGTTGGCACACAGACAGAATACATATCTTGATATTGCAGAAGCTGCTACTTTGCCACGGAGAAACAGCACACGCAACCAAGAGGCCGCTCTCCTCTTACCTTCAGTATGGTACAAGGCATTTCTTGAAGACAACTAAATTGAACAGAAGCTAAAAATGAAACGTACATTATATAGGTTGGAATATAAAAACATTTTACTGTGTTAATTTTAGGCTAAGGACAAGAAGACAGATTCATCTCTGCCTATGACAGGAGGACCACATAGTAAACACTGAAACCAAAGTTTGCTGGTGATAAATAGCGCTCACCATGAAGTCTATATTGTTGTCTTCATTTCGGAAGTGCTCCATCAGCTTCTCAAAGCGCTGTTTCTCTCCACACACCTACAAAAGAATCACCATGTGTTGTTAAACTACAGTTTGTAAGAGAGAGCATGAAAAATGTTTACAAAGCAACCACCACCTCCTTTGTCAAAATCTCTCTGACAGGTTAGGTACAATTATAAACCTTTGTATCTCTTTTCCCCTACAAAATTATACTCACTGACGGTACAAACACAAGCAACAGAGTTGCACTAGGCTATGTCACAGGAAGACTTGGCCTTTCTCACACTTCAGACCTGGATTTCCACTGTAATATAATTTAAGAAGATGACAAAATTACTGGGAGGAAAACCAGAAAATTTTCACCAGCTAAACAGGGAGTGAAATACATCAGTGTAACTATCAGCTGGTCAGAATTACAGAGCTGTAATACAATGGTGTTGGCAGGAAACACAAGCAGTTTGAGGGAGAAACAAGATCTAAGATAAAGCAGGATACTGTTAAATCTTACTACTTTCCAGTAGCTTCTTTGGCCCAGTCCTACTTTTCTCAGAACACAAATGACCTAGAGTAATCTACACCAAAATCACAAGATATTAAGTAAGTCAGAAAGCAGAAGGGAGCAGAGATGAGCACCAGGAGTGTACCCATTCCCCCATTCTCTCTACTTAGCAACTGCAACTCCTCCCTCTGTGGTACATCATTTGGGATATTTTTTCTGTCCTCATACAAACGGACTACTCGAAACACCTAAGCTGTAGGTCTAGGAGCAGTGCAGGGAGCTGCCTCACACACAGCTGCCCCACCATGGTCAGATGGAACATGATGGCAGAAATGCCAAGTGTCCCACATGTTCCCAAATTCACAGAGAGCTTCCTCATATGCTGCATCATGAGTTGACTTCTCTCACCTGCTAGATTTTTCTGTCAAACTGAGCAGTGAATTCAGAAAGAGCACAGGCACGGTCTTCTGAACAAAGTGGTAACTATCTGGGTAGGCACATCTGTGTACTAACAGTG
The DNA here is from genome assembly GCA_009867235.2 of Psittacus erithacus. Taxonomy (NCBI): domain Eukaryota; kingdom Metazoa; phylum Chordata; class Aves; order Psittaciformes; family Psittacidae; genus Psittacus; species Psittacus erithacus. The sequence goes on from WYDI02088825.1 coordinate 63,329, forward strand.
TTCAATGCTGCTCCCAGCTTCACCTTCCTTAGATGCTGGCTGCTTACAGAGGGACAGAAGGAGCTCTGAAAGAAGCCATTTTGCTCTTAAAGGTCCTGAAAAAGAGTCATCTGGAGAACTGAGACTTCTCTTCTACTGAGGAACAAAACTGTCGGTGAGCTCAAGAGGCTCCTTGCTTCCTCAACCAGATTTCACTCAAATGTCCCAGGAGCACTGGGAGATACTGACCAGGAGCCGGGGACACAGCAGTGAAACCTCCAACCCAGGCTGTCTGGTTAGGGTTGACTGGTCTCTGAGCAGCACACCCCTCTAGACATCAGCTGCTGTTTTCCTTAACAACCAGATTATGGCCCAGTTGTTATATGGTATTAGCCAGCGGATGGTAATTAAGGATAAGACAGAGCACTGGTTGCTGCTTCTTTAGAAGCTACCCTCTCGGGGCAGATACCAGTTCTTTGTACATATTTCTACGTCTGTGCCCTCCACAAGGAAATCAAATCCCCTATTAGGGTTTCTACATACTCCTAAAACTTTACGAAGTATGCGTTATTATTACTATTCCTGTATCACCTTCCTCTTTGTAACTATATCTATCCTACAGTTCACAAAGCTTAAGGCACGAAGCAGACCTCACCGAAGTCACAGAGAGTTTAGCAGCAACTAAACTAAGCTAACCACAAGATTTGCAAAGTACTGCAAGAAATGGCTTGCTGGATGACCTCTTGCCACGCTTCTGCTGTTACAACTGAATAAAACATACTTGTGGTATATGTGATACAACTTCTGTCGTTCCTAAGCAAAATTGCCACAACTGTGTTATTATTCAGATATTTGCGGTCAGTACCTGACGTCAATGAGAATTCTGCCACTGGATCTCTGCGAGAGGACAGGGACACTGGTTATGATGAACTATTTGATAACATTGCTGTCAATATTCATGGCCACAATCTCACAAGTTGCAACTAATGTGCTCTGTGTGGGCTCTGCAACCCCTACTCACATAGCTCCTGCTAGGACCGTGCTGAAGCTGCACACAAACACTTGCTGAAGCTGTGTTTAAATGTGCCCAGCTCAATCTTAAGGGCACACAATGTAGAATAAACACAAATAACAAAGCATGCGCCCTCATGAAAAACAAATTACACTTGCTGGTCAAGCAAATTATCATGATCTTAAACCCAAAGGACTCAGCTCTCTCTGCAGTCTATGCCATGAAAGTAGTTTTGAAGGATTAAACACCCTTACAGGAGCTGTTCCACATGGCTCATAAAACACACATTAAGGTCTAAGATAAGAGTAAAATGGAGCCAAGACAGACCCATTCTTGGATGAAGCAAGTCTATTTTGAATTACCTAGCCTGAAGTTGTGCAAGGGGCGAAGCATGCATGACCTGTCTCTCTGCCTAACAGACATGGGGGCCCTGGGACATGGAAAGGATGGGGGAGTTTGGAGAGCCACTGCCATTCAGCTTCAGGTTGTAAGTCTTCAGTTTAATCTTGAGCTTTTCTTCTTTAACGCTTGCAAAGCCTCCCTGCAGTGTCAGGAATCACCTTGCTGGGAGATCAAAGCCCAAACACTGCCTGCAGACTGCTGATGGAGCAACTTCAGCAGAAACTGAGAGAAAGCAAGCCAGCCCTTGCCCCAGCCTTCCACCGTGCTGTGCTTTTCAGCAGGTGGCTTAAGAGCTGGCAACACTGGTGAAGAGTCTTAGGCTCTGCAAAGCTATCAAGTGTCCAAACTGAAATCCAAAGTGGCCAGGAGCACCCTTGGGAAAACAGGGAGATCGTCGTGAGCATTTTGACATGGCTATCCTGGTTTCACAAGCATGCAGGTTAAAAGCATGCGGAGGGATGAGCGCACTTAGCTCATCCAGAGCATCTCCGCACCAGACACCACCAGTGCCTGTTGGCATCCCATCCATCTCCCCTGCTCTCTGCATTCATGAGCGGGAATTGTTTTGTCTTGAAGAAACTTAAGTTCATTGAACATGCAGCAGTGTGACCTACTCGCACCACGAATGCTCTACCAGGCACCTTCTTACCCAGGGCCCACCAAAAGGGATCCTGGCAGGGTACAGCCTGCAGGCATACAGCTGCATACAGCTCTGCTGTGGCATGTCCCTGCCAGGACACACATGCTTCCACGCAGGAGCAACACACCCTTCAGGACGGAAAGAGACAGAACGCTGAGAAAAGACCAGCCTCTGTCAGCAAGAGCCAGAGAAAACTAGAATCTGGCTGTGTTTCAGGAACCTACTGGCACTGTAAGGATCAAAGGCAGCAGCTGCCCACTGATATAATTTGATTTTGGAGGCATACACTGGGCTTGATCCAACCCTCACTCAAAGCAAACCCCAGCAATCATCTCCTCTTGCACCACGGGCTGCTTAGGTGCACTTGTCCTTATGTTATCATTCCAGGCCACCTTTTTCCTACTATAGTAAATGGGATGGTATTTCAGTTAGACCAACTGCAAGTTCTACCAGCACTCTCCATACTCTCCCCTCCCCACAAAACAGTTAAAAATCAATATCACAAAAGAATAAAGTAGGTGCATCTCAACTTTGAGCTCTAAACAACATCTCTCTTGTTCCCATTTCAGAGAAAATAATTTGAACAAAATCATGTACTGTGGAAAGACACATAACAATGGTGCACACAATTACTCAACAATAAAAGCCAGAAAGACTGACTTCTGGGAAATCTACTGTAAACCATTGCACATGGATGAGGAAAGCTGACATAAACAACTACAAGCCATTTATGGCTGACTAATTAAATCAGGGAGCAACCCGAAGTGATACAGCCCCAGTACAGAACTGCTGATCCAGGAATGCAAGCAGCCCTGGCTAGCTGGAATATAGCAGCTGATACCAAGAGGAAAAGCAACAACAACCTGTGGCTTTCAGTGGCTACTTGCAGCTACTTCACACTATCATCAGATGAGTCAGTGCTGGGAAAATGTGCATATCCAGAGACAGCGAACTGCCTTTCATGAAATGATATAATTTATCCTGGAAGATTAAAGAGAGTGAAACTATAGATGAAGCCTGCAGCCTGAAAATTGGCCAAAATCCAAGACGAATGCTGAAATCAAATCCCACCACATAAAATCATCTGTTGCCATTTATATTTGAATAAATTTTCAGGGTCTGTCATTTGAAAGCATGGCTGGGACTAAGAAAGGCTGATCTTCCTTTTATTAGCATTATTTGGTGAAGAAGCAAGATTAAATGGGTTACCACAGCTATAAAAAAACCTTCTGTCTCTCCTTAAACTATGAAAAAACTTTTTAGGGTGCATTAAGCCCACATCATTCTAGAAGAACAATGTGGCTTTATGGAAAACCACCCATGAAGGGTACTTTCTCTGGAAAGGCTTTGGGCGCTAACAAAGTAAACCCATCACAGATCTATTACTAAGGTAAAATACAGTTCTGTAAGAAGGTAAAAGGAACCCTTATGAAAAATTTAGTGACAATTATATCCATATCCACCTGGCATACAGCTCAGGTCATATAGCTCACATCCAGACCACCCAAAAGCAAAGTTCAACTATGACCATCCTCACATTGCTCTTGCTCACATGGCCATATGACTGTAAGATGCTCCAAAAAGGCGACGTGGACAGACGGCAAAAGACAACAAGGGTATTTTGGAAAAACTGAAGATGTTTTCATGTGTAGTGTCAGGCAGAAAGTGAAAATGCAGGCTGACCCAAGCACGTCCACTGTCCTCCTACCTCAGACAGCTATCTAAAACACGAAGCACCACCTCATCTTGCTGGAGAATGCAGCTCCTAACTAAACCTCACCACGATCAAACACAGCATGCTCAATATGGAGATGGCAGCAAATGCCAGCAGTATTTAAGGCTTTGGAGCTGCAGCTTGTTGGCCAGCAGTACAGAACACACACTACGAGATACAGCTGCCAGACTGCTCTCTTCTCTGCATCTGGAGGACTGATGCTCCTAAGCTTGAGATGCAGTGCCCCATCCACACACAGCAACTACCTACTGCAACTGCCTCAAGGCTAGGGCCAGTCTGTCAGCAAAGCAGGGAAAGAGAATGGTAGCTCTGAGCTAGTAGCATATGTTCATAGAAACAAAATGCCCTGTGCCAGGAAGCAGGTAATACCTGGTGTTCCCGAATTCCATACAGAAAATGAAATCATTTTGGCTGTATTTACACTTGAGGTGAATATGGTCTGGCACGGCAAAGGCAGCTAACAGTGACCTCAAGGCAGGGAAAACAACTCCCTGATGAGCCAAACTTAAAATACTTAGACCTTAGGAAAGGCTTTGCTACACAGGACATTTTCTGTCAGTGCAGATGTTAAAATGACTATCTAATTATGTGTTGCCCAAAGGTTGTTTTAAGCTGCTCTCTCCTCCTTCAGTAACTTTTGAGCTCTGTAACAGCAAGAAGTGCCAGCACAATTTCACAGCAAATATGCACTGTGTAGATGAACACAGCGCATACTGGATGTGGTGTTATAAACAGCCTGATGTATATGCAACCCAAAAATATTCATGAGACCCTTTGTGAACCTTTTCTCCTGTCTGTGCTCCTTTGTCCGGAAGGACAATGCTGTCTTTCTCTCCCCCACAACAGCCCACTGTGATCAGCAGATCCCACCACCGGCAAGCAGCACTCCACAGGAACACTTTGTTTGGACTGACCATGCTGATATTTTTGCAGTTTGCTGAAGAACAAAAAATGAGTTTTCTCATAAGCTACTGGTTAAGTAAACAGTTATTTAATACTTACTAGGTTAAAATACCCTTCACTTCTCTACCAGCAGGGCTAAGACACTCTCAAAATACTGCAGTGCAAAAGACAACAAATGCATTTACATTTTCCAGCACTTATAAACAGTTTCTTCTAGTAGTGAGTTATTACAATGGCTGGTAAGAATAATTCAGAACTGCTGTTTTCAGTGCCGCCATTCATCATTCAAATAAGATAAATCTGACTCTGAATTAAGCATTGTGAAAATGAAGGGCTGAACAATATTGTCTCACTTCACTGGAGTGAAAACAGAGGGAGGTAAACAATGAGGTTCATTTGCCATGCCCCCGCCTTCAGGGTGCTGCCCAGCAATTCAGATGAACCCTCTGAATTGGCTTAAATTGGCTTACAGATGGTCTCTGTAAGCTCAGCATTAATAGTCATAACTGGGTGATGTGTGATGGGATCACAATTCTTCTCACCTGTCAGGTATTTTAGAGCAACAAGTCAATTAAACTGATGTTAAAACAAGAGGGACCACCAGCGCACGGGACCCAGCTCCTCTCTCATCCCCTGGTCTCCAACAAGTTAGGTCAGCTCTTCTCTCTCCAGCACCTAGGGAAGTTCAGATGCTGGAATAACCACCAGATGATGTGATTCCCAAAAATTTTTTGATTACCTGAATTCCAATGTATTTTTTGGCATTTCTTGGAGCAAAAAAAGTTCTTACACTCACCTTACTGAATTCAATTATTCTGGTATATGCTTGCATAATAAGCAATATAACAGCTTTGCTGGATGAGAGCCAAAGTAAGAAAGTGTTTGCTGCAGACAGCCAGGATTATTTCTGACTGGGGTTCTGTCGCACTACAGATCCCAGTCAATTCTTTTGCCTCCTCAGTTTGGATTCATTTTAAAACTACTATTGTGCTTATCAAGAAAAGAAAAAAAAAAGGAAATGGAAGTGGAAGAGCCCTCTGTCTTTTCCCGGAAATATTGAGTTGTTATGAAAGTAAACTCCGCTATATTTAAAATGGAGATTAACAAAAAGCTGCCTAAGGATCTAAGATTGTCCTCCTTTAAATGTAAGTCCAGAGTGGTGTGAAGTACATTCAGAAACTGTCATTTTCAGATCTTAACTAAAGCTGAGGAAATTAACATTTGCAAAACAACCCAAAACTTCTTTGTAACTGTTTTCATTATGCAATTGCATTAGCGCTGTTGGGTTATGATTTTTTTCAACATATCTGTAAACCTATTGAAGCTATTCATTTATTGGCTGCTATGCTTTCAGTAAATAAAAACCACGTAAATTATGTAAATAAAACAGCTAACTAGAAATGCCACAAAAAATTTCAATTTTGAAGCAAGGCCATAAGTGAGTTGGAAAACACTCACAGCCTCAAGAAGCCTTAATTCTGTTGAACTAAAACTTTTGTGTTACTTCTACTTCTGGATGTTCTCACCTGACTTCATAACATGTCCACATGACTACTGTGCCTCAGGAGACACTGGCCTATGGGGATTCCTCCCCTGCCCTGCAGATGGGGACAGCCAGTAATGAACCATTCATTATCCCACTGATGAAGTCAAGCCACAAACATCTGCAGTGTGCTGAAATTTCCCCCTTCAGTAGTTTGCTACATTTAAAATTTATTTTCCCACAACTCAAAATGCCAGCCAGGTAGAAAGATGAATTTTCCCACACATTGTTTCCTGGACCAAGACCTGGCAGGGTTCAGCTGACTGGGATTACAGCTGCACTCTTGGATGGGAAGTGCCTGGGTTTTCAGCCTGCGGAAGACATCTTTATCTCACCACAGAAACTTTGACACAAGAATAGCAGGTTTGGTTATCCTCATTTTATTTTTGCCAGCTCTGTAAAATCTTTTTTATCTTCCAACCAGTATCAATTTCAGTAAAACATTTCCTGAGCATTTTGCTCTTGGCATACAAGCGACATATTAAAAGTATCCAGTCCATGGCAGTGGTGATTAAAAGATCTTCTTAACCTGTAGAATCTTATCAACACAAAAACACCCTTCCTTTACAAGGCGGCTATGAACAAAAGCAGTATGATTATGGCAAGATGTCAGTCAGTAAACAGACACCAAGGGCAGCTTTGAACAATGCTCATTCTGGGTCCTGAGCAAGTTACCACCTCATGGTTATGATGTGGTTTAAGCGGCACTGTGTCCATGCCACATCTATGTGAAGTGAGCATAAGTGAGTGTGAGAAACCACACACTTGAATCATGCTGGCTGTCACCAGTTCTGACAGCCACAGGCAGATTCACCAGGACACAATCATGCCTAAGCTCCAGCACAACGCACCTTTGCAAATTCCAAACAGCGTTTCCAGGAAACAGTAAGGGGAGTAAGCAATGAAATAACGGTAAAACAAAGGTTTATTCTTGGCAGTAAAAGACCAGCTTAATTCTCTGTATTCCCACACATGCAATCACACTATTAAAATGAATTAACTACTCTGAATAAGCATTAGGAAAATACATCTTATTTTCCAACAGTGCCCTCAGCCTGCTTCAATTTAAGTAAGGCACAAGCTCTTGGCATCTGGTCTGTGACCCTTGGAGCTCCCCGAAAGCTGTCTTGCAGCTAACTCTGCTCTCCTTTCTTCCCCTGGCATTCTGCTGAAATGTATTTGCTTGTCCTGCAACACAAATCTGAGGCAACTTGGATAAAAACATGTAGCCAGTTCTCACAAATCCATGGAAACAAGCACAAAGGACCAAGACACTGTTGAGGAAGACTGCTGGCAAGCGGGTAAAGGCAGGTGTCGTGGCAATGCTGAGGAGCTCACTCAGTCAAGGCTGCAATACCCCACTCAAGCAGTGTTTGCCTTAAGTGCAAGGTGCTGGGAATAAGAGGTGGCGACAAACAGAACCAACAGCAGGCCATAAAATGCCAAAAAGATAAGGGAATAGCAAACATCTGCAAGTTACGAGTTACCTGTGGCACAGTAACTTCAACTATTTGCAATAAACACAGCAGAATTCAGTCGAGCATCAGTCTGAAAAAGGAAGTTTTCCAAGCGCAGAGTGAAGGCAGCTGGAGCATGCTCAAGCCACTTGCAGTAGTTGAAGGCAAAGTCCTCTTCCTGACAATGGGGCTGAGCAACAGCCTCCAGCACCACCCCAATGCTCTGGGACAGCTCAGAAGTTGTTTGAGGCCTGATGACACCCAGAACAGCTGCAGCTAACCCAAAACTTCTACTGGCTTCCTGGCTAATCAAGCTTCTCACAAGCAAGACCTGACCGTCCGACAAGTACAAACTTAGCCGAGCAGCTGAGGTTTATTGTCCCATAGAGGCTCAGAAGCACATAGACTTCAAAAACAATGACAGTTCTGAAAGTAACATCTTCGAAAGAGAAACATGGGATAGTGTAAAAATCCACGTGCTCAGGGACAAATAGTGTCAAGGTCTTTGCAGTTTAATTTGAACTTATTTTCCCATACAGCACAGATCAAGACTTCCTGAAAATGGATAGAGCTGAATTCAGGCTGCAAACTGAGTGCGATTCAACCAACGTCAGCACTGGTCTGCAAGGAACAACCAAACCCAGAAAGTGTGAGTACATTTCGGGCATCTCTCTCTCATAGAGCTGGAAGCTGCTGTTCTGTTAATGCCAAATATTTCCAAAACGCAGAGCAGAAAGCAGACATGTGTACTAGGAAAGAATGAGCTAAACCATCCTTTGCTTGTACTCCACATGCAAACTCCTTCAGCATTACACAACACAATACAAAGACGGATGAGAAAATAATACTGGTATGTCCCTTAAAGCTCCTGATTCATTCTGTACAACAGACACAGATTTCATTGTAACTGCTTCCTGCCTTTTGGCAAAATTAATAAAATAATGCATTCAACAGCTCTGCCACTCACTGGCCTGAAACAGGGGTCTCACTCTTCCTGCCACCAGAGTGACTACGTGAAGCTCCTTCCCTGCCCTGGTTTCCATTTCCCCTGTCAGTAACAATGGTTTTGTATTTTTTCCCCTGTTGAATTCAGCTTTATTCAATTCCATCTCAAGCTCCTTGTTTGTTGTACCTTCTTGGTGGCTTCCAAATAGACCCATGTCTCTGTTTTCAGAAATGACCTGTACAACATGATCTGTACAACATAACCCTGCACTGAAAAGCAAACACTGAGCTACATCTGTAATGTGCAGAGCCAAGTCCCCTGCAAAGAGAAACAACACGAGTACAAGGACCAGTGATTTCAGGCGATGGAACCGGACAAGAACAGTTTTCAAGAAGACAGCTTAAAACAAACCGTCCTCCATTTGAACACTCTGAGCCCAGCCAGAACAAGACTGGCCTGTAAAAACATCTTCAAATGAAAAGTCATTTCCAAAAAGAATTCTTGACAAGATTCATATCAACTGTGGTTTTCCAGCTCAGTCAGACCCTGAGAACCAACTTCTATTCTCATTTACATCAGAGCAAAGCTCAAAGCTTGATGAAATATTTGATGTTCAACCTAATGTAAATGAGAGCAGAATTTGGTTCAAAATATCCTGTTTTCCCTACTGACTTCATTACAGGGTAAGTGTAAGGCAGGAGTTCAGGTTTCTTTTGAAGTTATTTTATGGCAAGGAGATAGAATGGCACAGATCTAGTTTGACGAGTCTAATCTGTCCTAAATACTCACACAGTGCCTGATGAAAGACCACAGAAAAATTATGCAGCCCTGCAAAGCATAGTTACAGAAGCCACACAAATATTATTGAGCTTACAGCAATTTAAATTGGAAGTATACTGCTAGAAATCTAACCCTGAGTACTTTATGTCAGCAACTCAGAGATTCTCAATATACCAGCTGAATGAGTTATAAACATGAAAACTTGAAACCATTACTGAAAACTTGCCTAGGAGGAAACTGGAAAACAACAGCATAGAACAAGAAACAAACAGCGCAATTAGATAAAAAGAACAGCTAAATGCAGAATTGAGAAAAATGAAATCCCCTTCTTGCACACCTGCTTCACTTGCAACATCCAACAGTTCCGCTATAGCAAACAACTTCATCAAGCACAAACAGGAATGGAATAAGTAAATAATGGCAGATAAACTGAATGTTTTACATAGGAATTTTTGAATGTGAGCAGGAGAAAAGAGAGATGACAGACAAAACCTTGACTAAAGATGTCAGGAAGGTAAGAAAGTACATGGGACTGACCACATCCTTTCCTGTGATATATGAAGGGCCTGTTTAATGAGGCTTACAGACCATCCCAACCAGTGGTGTTTTGCCCAATTTATCAGTAATCCCTCACACTGTCCTCCCTAATGAGTCGTATTTCTTCTATAGTATAGTGCCAGAAGAATTTAAGACTGGAATAACAACATTGTACCTTGCATATTTACAGCACTTTCCCCATTTAAAGCACTTCTCTCATATTACCCAATTGCTCTTCTTGACAACCTCATCTGCATTTGCTTCCGTGATTCCTTTGTTTCAGAAAGGTGCAAAGACAAAGATACTGGCAGCTTGCCCAAGGCTACAGATGAATAAACTAAAGAACCAAACTACAAGTTCCAGTTCTGAGCTGCACTAAAGGACTGAAGACCTTTCCCCAGTTGGAAGCAGAATGTCTTATTTCCATCTTCTGACCATCCCTCCCACTGGTGTATCCCAGAAGCAAAGCTTTGTCCACGGTCACACAACAAACACTTCCAGCTCGACTTCCCCTTCACAGCTGGGGAAGCCTCACCAGCAGGTGTGCTATTCCCATTTACCTCTCTCCTTCAGTAGCTCTGCACAAGCAAAACAGCTAGGACAGGTCTAATCTTGCAAAGCTGAGGTTTCTCCAACAGGCCTGCACTGGAGATTACTTCAGACCTTTTGCTCTGGCTCTGTATAATGATGAGCACCTCAGAAACACAGCTAATTGTCTACGACATGTAATTATTTACAGGGAATGTAAATCAGAGATTGGTATCTCCCAACCATAAACAATTCCCCAAACAAAAAAAAGCAAAAAAAATAACAACTTGGCTTGTTGATCATCTGCATTAACCCACTTAAAGGAACAGCTGCATTAAGGAAAAACATGCTACTTGTTTATACATAGTCCAGTCAGGACTCATCAAGTCCTAACAATTTTTGAGCTGGAAAGTCTAGATCCATTTTTTTCTTTGATAATAAATCCACACATATAACCAATACCTAAAATAAACTATAACAGCAGCTTTCTAGGACTTGATTCCCTCCCCAGTGCTTCTGAACCTTCATAAAATGTTCTCAAATCCCACCAACTACTGTATGGAAACGTGATACACTTGAACATATACACCTATGAATGACACCTTTTTGTCCCACTTGAGCCAAGTGGAATACCTGTATTGATTTCAGCAATCAGTGTTCCATCACAGAGACTTGATTTTGCAGTTTATTCACAAATAAAATTCCTACTGATAGTAAAACCAGGAGGTTTGGGTTTCAAGAGCTTGTGTAAACACCTTTGAAAATGGGAGACCTTATACACCATTCCTGGCTGTTTCACAAACAGAAGAACTGGAGTAAAACTCTCAAGACCTCCATCAGTTTTTCACTTCAGGAACACAGCTTGACTGACCAAAATGTAAAGGGAGCAATTCACAGTCTGGATTCACGTTGTTGGGATTATGGCTTTTACACCCAAACATGAACAAAATGATGGCATTGACACCATTGTCTACTTCTTTGCAGATCTAAGTGACTTAAGGAAAATCTACGGTATTGGAAAATCCTTACTCTAGGAAATCTAGCTGAATGAGAAAACCACAGCCAATAGTAAAAGGACTATCAACACACACACCAAATTCTAATAAAGCAGAATAAAGTACCTCCTTGAAGTTATCAAAAGCAGATAAAATGATTTCATGTCCTCCTCTGACGAGGCAAACAGCTGCCAGAAGTTCTAAGACAAGGGCCTTTGTTCTGTGAAGAAACGAAACAGTAACCGTCAATGACCACCACGTGCTCAACCACCTTCTTTCTACCATCTGGAAACAGATGTGGAGACATAGGGAGACATGATTTACATCCTGTGTATTTTTAAATCTCCAAAAACTAGTAAACCTGCAAAATGCATCATCCAGGGCATTTTGACTCTCCCAGGATCATGCAGCTTTGCCCCAGTTTAATGCAACTAAAAACATGCAAAACTTGAAATCAACAAACTGCGCTTGCGGAAATTCAAGCAAACCAAAGGCAGTTGCATAACTCTGGTAAAGGCAGACAATGTCAGCCTTTGATAGCTTGCTCTCCCGGAGAGTTTGCCTGCACAAACCCAAATAGAAGGCAGTTTTACACAAACCAGGATCACCAAACACATCAGCTATGAGTCTTCACGGCAACACAGCCCATTTCACTAAGCCCAGTTTTTAATGAATGTGCCTATAATTCAAATCTGTATTTCTCCTGATACAAATCTGAATTATTTTCTATAATTTGTATTATTGATAGGCATTAAAAAAAAAAAAAAAGACATGGTTCACTGCAGTAAATATAGGATGCCTTTCCCCTCTTGAATGAGAAATCTAGGCAACTCATTGACTGCAGCATTATTAATAAGGGAAGACAACACAGGCATATTAATGAGGGAAGACAACAGAGTACTGAGAGAAAAGCATGCAGCAGACTCAGTGTAACCCTACTATAAACCATTCCCAGTATTTTCTTACATGGTCCGCGTAAGGCAAAAGCACCAACTGGACTTTATGGCCAGATGAGCTTTGAGCAGGTAGTAAAATCATGCAGACACATGAAATTAGTCTCATGCTAAAGCATTGACTCAAAACAGATGTTACAGAAAAAGAAATACCTTTTGGCTCTCAAAGTGTCAAGGGTTATCTTTGGAAACCAGATAAAATGTTCATTTTCCTAGGAAATTTTAAATGTATAGTTTTCAATTCTTACTCATCCATTTTTTTTTTCCTGCCACAAGAAGAAAACCCAAGCTCTTTCAGATAGCATCAAGGAGCTCTTACTATAGATCTTATCCCTCCAACAGCAGGCTAAGAGCTGTGTGTGTGTGTGGAGAGAGGGGAGGGCGATCTCTGTGGGCAGAGCACTCAGGGGATGTCCAGGTCTCCGGTGCTGCCCAGAGAACTCACTCACCAGCTGTCCACACATCTGGGGTGGAGATAGGGAGCGGACAGGTACAGCTGTGTCTGTGGCATCCATATGGGCACAACCAGAGAAGAGGGAGTCCCTACAGTCATCATTCACCTGGCCTGCCAAATCCTGCAGCACTCAGCTCGCAGCATGCATGGTCTGGGAATGGGATCAACTCTGCAGCATCTTTCAGAGCTGCTGCTTCCCTTTTTTGCATATCCCAACCAGCCCTAAGCAATCAAACCACAAGTTTCTTCAAGAATTATGATGGGGCTAAAACAAAAAAGAAATCAGTTTGGAACAGCACTAACAGTAAGTTTTGTCTTCAGATTATTTTAGCCAGATTTGAAAGCAATTTTTCTTTTATAAACAGAAATTTATATAACCCACTTCTTTGAAATATGAAAACCCAGGCTTTCTTCATCCCCTGATTTCCAGGCACAGGACACCAAAAATGATAAAAACAATAAACTTCCTATACCCTTCCCATTTATCCTGTGCCTAGGCTTCTAGGCTTGCTGACTTAGGGTTAAATGAAAGAAAGGAAGGAAGTACCTACTTCCATCAGGACAAAATTTCAAGCAGTGAAAGACAAGCAGACAACCTATGCAAAGGATATATATATACACACACAAATATATATAGTGCTCTTTAGTTTTGTTTCATCTTCTAGTTTTACCTTTCCTTGCAAACATCAGTATGTCAGATTTGGTTTCATTAGACATGCAAGAGGTTCTCAGCTCCAGGCTTCGCTGGAAGTGGCTGCCAGGGTTACAGGTGTGTGTGGGAAAAGAGGGGACACAGCTTCGCAGCCATCATTTTCCCTGCACAGTTACAACATCACTGCTGTGGCTGAACAGCAACCCAACACAGAACAGGAATGAAGCCTTCTCACAAAAAACTTCAAACCTAAGTAACTTTTAGACAAAACTCTGTAAAGATTTTTCTACTCTTCAGGAAAATCCCATGCTAAGCTGCTCATTATCAGCAGGGTCTTCTTTGCATGGCAATATTGCTGGAGTGCTTAAGCACCAAACTTTCACCTGAGTCATAGAACCATAGAAAGGTTTGGGCTGGAAGGGACCTTAAAGATCATCCAGCTCCAAACCCCCTGCCATGGGCAGGGACACCTTCCACTAAACCAGGTTGCTCAAAGCCCTGTCCAGCCTGGCGTTGAACGCTTCCAGCCATGGGGCAGTGACAGCTTCTCTGGGCAGCCTGTACCAGTGTCTCATCTTCTCTCTATGATTTTAAAACCATTCTTCCTTGTCCTCACCTGACAGGCCCTTCTTCAGCTTTCTCACTGGCCCCTTTAGGCACTGGAAGCTGCTCTAAGGTCTCTCTGGAGCCTTCTCTTCTTCAGGCTGAACAAGCCCAGCTCTCTCAGACTGTCAAACTAGATGGCAACTGCTCATCTATTTCCACAATTACACAGATTTAAGCCAATTCAAAATTAAGTCTGATTTTTGCTATGGGTTTATGCATAAACATACCCCTGCAAAACCCTTTCAGGTACTCTTTACTTACCTACTTCTTAAACTCTCTAAAAGCAAGTACAGCCTACCTGGGATTCTTGTTGTTCAAACTTAGTGCAATTTCATTAACGGCATGTGGATGTGACATGACCATATTGAATCCATACTGAAAAGAGAAGGGGAAAATATTATTTCAGTTTTGAGATTGCAATTATTACTTTTAAAATCCAACAAATTACATATCTCTGACCAGATCTGGAGGCAGTCTGTCACAACACTGTAAACAAAACAAAATGCTGTAGAGTTTACTAAGTCAGCCAGAACATTTCCATATACCACCGTACCTAACAACGGCTCTGCCACAGTGTCAAAAGTACTTGGTTTAGCCATGTCAGCCAGCTAAAAGGGGTCCCAGAGCTGCTCCTACACCACTACCAGCCCCTCTGCTTCCCCTTTCCTCCTCTCCAACTCCTTTTAAATTTTGACAGCAAACTATATCATTTACTCTCTAAAGAGGATTTTGCAATTCAGCAGCCAAAATATCTTCTTTTCCAAGACGCATGCTGCCATACAGCAATTTCATCATGCAGGTTTTGCACAAGTACTGCTGGCTCTGCTCTTAAAAAATGAAAAAATAATTCCTTTGGAAAATACTGTATTGGTTATTAGCAGAAGACCATTGTTGGCATCCTTCCCATCAGAGGTAAGATACCCTGTAAATCCCAGGGAGCTGGTATCCCCAAGGGCAGAGTTCATATAAACAGCAGCGTTACAAATACCTTGTATGACTGTACAATTCATAATAAAGTTGTTCACCACAGGCTTTCTTTGAAGCACATACTTTTAGCTACTACTGTTTTGGCAAAAAATCCCAAGTCTCTGAAGCTACCTGGGCATGCCATATGATCACAGCATCCCTTTAAAGAGAAAAAAAAAACCTCATGAAAATAAGATTAGCTTTGGTCTGTTTTATTCTTTGACTTGTAGTTGCTGCAATTGCATTGCCAAAAAAATGTCACAAAAGTAAAAGCTCGGATCTTCCATCAGTGTATAGCTCTTCTGAAAAATTTATGCATTTCCTAAGCGTTAGTACTAAATGCTGAGATAAAATGCAACTTCAGTTGTGTAGCTGCATGTCTAATCAGTTAGTGCAAACTGCGCCCATCACTGCAAACAGGAACTGGCCCAGCATGCACATGCTCCTGTCTGTATGTATCTTCACACCTGTACTAAATCATCTGCATGGGTACACAAGGACTGTGTTCTATTGCTTCCCAGCCACACTGCCTAAGAATGAGTAGGAATTTAAACCTTTGCGTTAGTTTTTCTTCAACAACCAGCTACTAATCTTTTCCTCCCAACAACAAAACAGTTATGTGATCCAAAAGAACAAAAAGGGAAATACCTGGTAATTCATTATGGCCCGTAAACACATGATGCAGACATGAACATCATCTTTTTTACTCACTAATCTGGAATTTTTTAGCGTTCTTCGGCTTGGCAAGGTGTTATACCTGCAAACAAAACCAGCTCTCATCAATCACAAGACTATTTTTAAGGCAGTAAGGATAAAGGAATATGAAAATGCAGACATCTTTCAGTTCTGCAGACCAGACAACCATCGGACAATACCCATGCAAATAAAGCACAAAAAAGGTCATGTGCTGTTTACACTAGCAGTGTAGGGAGCTCCGGACACACAGCACCACGACAGGCTGCTAGCCACCCAGCCCCAGGCCAGCACAGACCACAAGCTGTCAGTCCCAGCCTTTCCGCCCAGAGCTGCCCATGCCACCAGCCACAGTGTGACTTGTCTGGAGCCAGGTACCTCCATCTCTCACAGCATGCAAACAGGGAAAAGATTATCCACCCGCAAGGAGAGGTATTCTGGATTTTTTTCCCATGCAGTTTACTTTGCATGAGCAATGGCACAGGCTTTTAATGGAACTGAACATTTGTAGGCATCAGCAAATGTATTAATTCTTGCTGCATTTCACTTAAGAATGGTGCCTCTCTTCTATTCTGCAGCTGAGCGTTCTGAAAGCCCTCCAAATTATTTGAGGAAAATATAGCCCTTAGGAACTTTCCCCAGAACAGAGGCATCAATTATTTTAATGGTAACCCCTAACTAGTAAATCAACCTTGAATTCAATTAAATAAGTACACAGAATAAACACAAAGGGAAATCTTTAAATCTGTTGTTTCTATGGCATAGTAAATGAAAACCACATTTCAGCTCTTCTTCAGATACTGCTTATTTTCTTTAAGAAAAAACATGCTTCATGAGCTGAGCACAGGAAATTGGAGACAAGGAGACAGACTGCCATATGAAATACGTGTCTGCTCTTATGTATGTGAAACTGAATAAGTGATGAGAAAATTATGATTATGGTCAAAACCCCTTTTGACAGTGATGCACTAACTGCTGCAATTGGCTGATGGTGTTCGTGGTGCTGCTGGCAAGGCCCAGGACCAGCACAAGCCCCATCCAAGCCGCAGGGATCTGCAAGGCCACCGCAGCTGTGCCAGGGACATGGAGGATGTCTGCAAAGCTGTGCAGGCTGCCCTAAGCAGCCCCAGCCAGCAGCATCATAGGTAATGCTGGCAGCAAAGGCAAAGGTGGTGTTTGGGCTTGGAAAAACACAATATTGATCCCGCTCCCCCAATTTACAGCATAAAAACAGCCCAGGGAGAAAGTGCAGGCAGGTTCTCAATTAGTCACATGGCTGCAGAATACAGAGTTTTCTCCCAATTTAGACCAATGCAGGTGAGAGCAGAGACCAGAAGGCATTGACTTGCCAGCTAACAAAATCTCCAGGCAGGCACACTAAGCTTTTTGCATTTCCAGTTATCACACTCGGGCTGAAAACGTAGGAAGAAAGTATAAAATTTGCTGATAGAAAGACAGAAAGAAACAGAATGAGATGCACGTGCAGTGATGTGCAAATTCTGACATTTCTGACACAAAGAACAACTCCACTGGGGAAAGAAAGAGAAATTCATAGACAAAGCTTGACTGCTGAATTAAATACAGCCTCCAGTAAAAACAAAGCTTCTTCAGACAACTGCAGCATTGCCTCACACTCACCAATGCCACCTTTGGAGCCTGAAGAACACACAAGGGAAGGCTTCACTTCTGTTTGATTTGGGAAAACAATTGCACTGGGGGAAGTTGCTGGGTTACAGTATCCTTAGCTCTCACCACAGTCCCTAACCAGGAGTTAAATGTATCAGCACTGATACCCAGCAATGACTCAAAGCACAACTGCAAACACAGACCGAGATAGGACGAGAAGTGAGGTGGAGAAAAAGAGCTTCCAGGGGCCACGCAGATGCAGCCTCTTCCATCTAAGAACTATCCCAACACTCCAAGAAAGTATGAGTGTCACAGAAGAAGCCAGTGGGGAATGATCTGTAATTATGTGGCATCACACATAATTATGAGGTGATAGGATCAAAGCAAACCTGGTAACTTTCAAGGCACTCCTCCACAGAGCGCTCTGGAGAACAGGAGTTCAGCACAACCACTGCAGAGCCCAGAGCCTGGCACAGTCTCCAGAAGCACACCAATTCACAGAGAAAAAAGTTCCATCAAGAATTATTAAACACAAGATGCAATCCTTAGATCAGGATGCTTAAATCTCCAGAATGCTGGAAGCATGCCTGCAGGAGTATGAACCAGGAGAAACATCTCTGGGTATCTGCCTTGTAGTACTAAGCAAGTGCTCTAAGCATCTTCTGCACTAAGCATTTGCTCCTCAGCAAAATGACAGAGGGGTGTTAGATACGGCTCTGTTGTTATCACACTTCACTGTTTTCCTCTTTCTTTTCTCTCCATATTTTAAGTGCATTTGGGCAGCTACCCTGTTTATTGCTGATGCTGCTGTGCAGTTACTTGTCTAATCTGTGCTATTTATCTTGTTTAAAAGAGGTGTAACTTTAAAAATCCATGATTAACATGATGATATTAATAACAGTAATTAATAATGATATATAACATTAATGATTAATAATAATACATGAACAATAACAGACTTGTTTTATTCTGACTCACCAGCTCATTCTCTGACACAAAGAACATATTTGCAAATTTTCTAACTTTAAACATACAAACTAAACCAAATGAGGTAGCTCATAGGAGGGCCTGGGCACACAGTGTGCTGGGCAGTGATCACAGCTCAGCAGCACCCTTGTCGTGTCTGCCTTCGTGGCTGCAGGAGCCCTCCCCACTCTGCAGCTCCAGCACAGGACAAAAGCAGAACACACAGCGAGCTCAAACGCGTGGTGCCAAACCACCCTGCCCACAGCCAGCCAGTGACTCTTGGGCTTCAGCAATTACTTCCCTTTGCTTTCATTTTCCAGGAGTGCCAAGATGAAAGAAATGCCAAAATTCAAAGCAGAACTCAGCCAAACTACTTTTTTTTTTTTTTTTTTTTTTCCATATATATGAATGCATAAATCAGCTCAGGGCACTCCAGACTGATTTCAGGTTTGCAGGAAACATGACCTACTTTTGCCTGAAAACAGTGAGTGGCTAATGCATGGAAGCTGTGTTTCGGGGACCAGACCTGAGGAGGAATGCAGGCTGTGATTGGAGGACCAGGACAGGACAAGGTTGTTCCCTGCACTGCGGGGCCATCCCAGCTAGCCCCAAGCCACCATGAGCACTTTGGATAGGTGCTGCACTGTACCTCACACCTCGGCTCTGGGGCACTTTGTCCCGCTTCTCCTGGTGGGAATGTGACAGGTCAAGGAGCTCCAGCCAGGATGTGCTGCCTGTGTCCCCATGGACAGGCTGAGTGCCCACACACAGACCCTGTGCTTGGAGACTCATTTGTTTCCCAAATCTCCCTTACCAAGGCAAAAGAGGAGCACTACAACCTTTAACTGGGAGCCCTGTGCTGAGTCTGAACTGCAAAGCATGGAAGCACTGCCAGTGTTGTGTGGAGAATGTGTAACTAGCATATTTCCATACATTCATTTCACTAAATATGAAAAACACTGCAATAAGAAGATTTAAAAGTCATCTCTAGTCATACAGAGATCGTTCCTAAAATGATTTATCTCACTTTAAACCGACTAAAGGCTGCATACATTATTTTCCTTTAAATTGTAAATAAGCAGAATTAGATTGTTATCATGCCACAGATAGAAGAGAAAAAAAGTCTTCCTCAGGGCCTGGTGTACCAACTCCTTCAATTTCAGAATGCCTTTAACCATCTGACAGTTTTGTTAACTGTAAAAAATGGGAGCAACTCTTCTTAAACTAATAAATGATGACCATAAAGCCAGAATTTGGCATTTCCAGCTGCTTGGGGAGTGAGGAGAAACAGAATCAGGGAGCAAGGATATCCTGCAATGCAGCAGGACCCTGAAGCACACTGAGTTTGAGCTCCCTGGGCACTCAGCTTGATCACTCAGTTTGGGATCCAGCCACCTGGATGGAATCTTCTCGGGCTGGGAGATGGAGATGCTCCCCTCCACACTGCTCACCACCTTTCTAGACACCTTATCAGAAGCTCTGCACTGCTGACCAATGCAGGCAGCAAAAGGAAGTGTTGAGGTAAAAACAATATTCACCTCTTTTGAAGAGATGGAAAAGACTGAGAGGTCTGCAAACATCCTGTACCTGCTTGCAGGAAAACTGCTGTTTTGAAGCCTGGAGATGTTCACTTGGAGGAGTCTTATGACCAGCCATATAGGCAGAGCCAGAGGTAGCTGTTGTGTTCCCCTCCCAAAACTAAGATAGCCTTCACCTCTGGGACTCTCCTCCAGCCTCAGGCTGCACATCATGCTCTCTCTGCAGCAGTCCTCCTGCCTGCCCCACCATGCTGCAAACCCCCCAGTTGGCAGTGTGCTACTCAGTGATATCACCAGTGATATTCAGAGCCCGCATCCTCCAGATCACAAGAGATTCCACCTGTGTTAGTTTACTATTAGGCTGAGAAATGGGTATGGAATATGCAATTGAGAGCTACAGTGCAGAGAAAATATCTCTGGCACAGATGAGATTCTGCCCTAGATTTAGATCGCTTCCCTTCAACAGATGCAAATTTCTTCACAGAGACATAAATGCCAAGAATTAATAAGGAATTATTTTTTTTTACAGAAACTCTTCTACAATGGCTCTGCACACCGGAACTAAGGCTCAAGATGCTTTGCCTGTATTAGCAGCAACTGCAACAACCCCTAATGTTGTTTGTTTCCTTCCTAAAGGCAAGGCAGACCAGACCGGCAGTAGCTCTAACACCTCCCTTTATGAGACATGAGCCAAACTAGGGTGGATGATCTTCTTTTGCTTTTATTTCATTTCTTGTCACTAAACATTAGGCTGATCTGAGCATCTGGAGGAGTCATTGGTTTTGATTTCCTGTCTGCTGCAGGTCAAAGATTATGTCACCAAGAGTATATTTATCCTGATAATTAAACTCACATGGTTCCTCTTTTATTTCCTCTGCCCCTCCTTTAAAGAAGAACTATAAAACCTTACTTCTGAAAAAAGCAGAAACAGAAAACCTGACCGTGTGCAAGCTCCTGCAGCATGTAATGCCCTCTTCCCGCCATTCACCAGTGGTGGACATGGGATACCACACCTAGAGAGAGAGCTGCTCCACAGCTTCATGCCTTTGCTGCTGGAGTCTGAGGGAGAGTACGCAGGATTCAGTGTCTCCACAGCGGGGACACTGCATCCGGGTGGGAAAACCAACTGTTAAAATCAAGGCTAAATCTGTGCTGAAACATTATAGTATAAGGTTCTTTTTCTCTCCCAGCTCTAACTTGAAACATAGAAACCAAACATTTCTGTTCAAGAATAACTCATTCATCATTTTTATTCAATTTGTTAACAATTTAGTTACTGCAGTGCTTGTAAAGGCACTGCTGTGATGTCTCTGGAGACCAAGCTGGGCTTTTACCCACCAGCCTCCTACAGAAAGGTGAAAAGGACCACTCAGCTCAGTCAGCCTGAAGAAATTAATTTTGCTAAACTACTCCTGCCTCCATGTCCCACTTACTTTGTTAACATGACCAGTCAGAATTTGTGAAAACACACAGTGTGTCCCAGACTCACCCAGAACTTTGAATAACCAAGACCTAAAAAACACAACATGCAAGGGCATTTTCTGGTGCAAAACAGCTCACACTGACACTGAAGGCCCACAAATGGATAATCAAAACACTTATGCAACAAACTGGGATACTCAAAGTAAGTAAAAGCCTGTTCCACCATGGTACGTGAGCACAAATCTCAATACAAACTCCTGCCATCTCCACCAATGACAATGGGAAGACTAACATACTTAAAATGAGGACATGTGCCCAGTACAATAGTGCAGACTTCTAATGCACTGCATTAATAATGAATATAAATTATAGATGGTTACTCCCATCATTTTTATCTTATTACCTGCTAAAGACTATAATGCCCTCATTTGCCTACACCAGCTCCCTCTGAGTAGGAGCAAGGAGAGCAGAAGACAGAGGTCCAGGGTGGACCACCAGCTCGCCCAGCACTATGTGGGCAGGGACTGCTGATTTTCATTAGGGCTTAATGGGGTTTGGATTGCCTTTCTGCAGTTTTGCTGTTGTTTGGAAGTGATGGTGTTTGTATTATGAATGTACTTCTGACAGCAGAAAGGGGCTTTGGATGGAGAAGGTCTTGCTGCTTCCCACTAATTTTGGATTTGTCTCATCTCTTAGAGCAAGTTACAAGCTGGGTCTGCTGGCCCTGGAGATCCTGAACTTGCACCCTTCTGCAGGGGATGACGCCCAGAAAGGAAAAGACCATGAGCCTGTGTTCAGTGGCCCCCAGAAGCTTTAAAACCAGTGAGGAATAATCAACTCCTTCATTTGTGCAAGGGAAGAGAGAGCAGATAGCTGCGCTGCCCAAAAATGTCTCCTTTCTGCCACTGCAAACAGGGCAGGAAAGCTGGGTTGGTCCCACACATGCAAAGAGAATAAATGACTTCAAGCCTGCTGGTTTTGTCTTCATCTAATGAAATCTGAGAAAACTATCAATCCTTAAATCTGAGGACTTATCTGCTACTTAAAAAAGGTGAGAAAAGAAATGGACACAGCCAGGTTCAGTCTTCCTTCCTCCTCCCAGGCTACACAGCCAATGTGTATCTACAGATGCCAATGCACACCCAGGGGGTGTTCATCCCATGTAACCTCCTGCAAGGGAACAAATGTGTTTCTTCACTTACATAAACACAAACAGGTGGGGATTCTTTCCCAGTTTGACCAGAACAGTCACCTACAAACATCCTACAACAAAACCAAGCAGGCTACATGAAAACAGGGACACACTGCATTGGAGTTACCCTCAGCTGCTAGGAACACAGCTGCCTGCCAAGTGCCTGTCTAAGGTCTGTGAAAATCCTGATCTTAAGGCAGAGAAACCAGAAGAATTACAAGACCAACAACTGGCTGCTCAAAAATATACTCTGCTAAATTAGCAAGTATCTGACACAAATTACGACCACAAAGTCAGCTGATCCCTGAGCAGCGAATGCGTTAATGGCAAAGCCCAAATTAAATCTCTGTAGCATACAAAGTCAGTGTCAAATTTGAGTCCAATTGTTGAATGCTTTCAAAGCCCATGTATAGGTTAAGACGTTTGCCTAATCACCCTCATTATGGGCTCCACAGATTCTGAAGAAAGAAAATACATTTCTCAGTTCAATCCATATAAAAAATGAAGTATTTGCCTTGGAAGAAAGGGAATTTCTAATGGGTTGGAACATTACAAAGTCTGCATTAATATTTATCTGACAGGAGAGTATGACTCTCATATGAAAGTAATGCTCCTTCTCCCCCCAGAAAAGCAGCAATAAAATCCCCAAAGATTCATCCCTGCTTTTATTCTTCTGCCCTCATTTTGGTGGTTGCTTCCCAAATCCCTGTCCCTCCTCCTAAAAAAACCCCCTCAGTTGCCAAGGAAACTCGGTAAGCAGGGAATTGGCAGGGTTTAGCACTACTGAAAAAAACCTACTGGAAGCTAGTGAAAGTCACAATTAGAAATGGATAACCTAAGCCACACAAACGAAGAGAAAGCCTCCATGCCCACATCGCCACTGGGGGAGTTCACACCACAGCAAGCTTGCCCGTAACTGCTCACTACAATGGAGCCACACTGTTTGAAAGCGTGCATGGGGTACAACCTTGCCAGCATTTCCTAGAGTTGCTTTGTGCTTACCTCTTGTTCGTTTTGTATAATTAAATCTCAGGGTTCTGAGGACTACAGCAGGTTTACTGCTATTGAACCCTAAGGGCAGGCAGGAGAGCTGGTGCAATGATGCTGCCATACAGACACCAAAAATGAGAAAACATGGTGTTAAAGCTGACAAGTTAAATACTGTCTCCCTAAATCTTCTTGCTATTTTAATAAAAAAGAATCCAGGCCAAATCTGTTCTCATTTTTCATACTGGTACAGCATTGCAGGGATGAGTCCAGCTCCTGAATTTTAAATTACCCTGTTAAAAGATTATCAGCCTCCTCCTTCTTCATCCAAGAGGGAGGACCACTTCTTTTCTCTCTATTTGAATGGGTTTCAAAGCAAAGATAGAAGAGGAGCTTCCACACAGAAGAACCTATGGCTTGAGTCTCCGCCTGTCCAAAAATGCTAATTCCATGTAAATGTTGGACAGTTTTTACCTGCTGTCCAGGTAAAAAGATGGCTCTCCAGACAGGAGGTGGCATTTGGCTGAAAAACACTGTATTAGGTTACATTTCTGCGTCTGTCTGGATATGAGTGAAGTCTCTATTTGTAATAAAAAAGAAGAAATAAAATGGACAATGACTAAGGGCTCTATGTCTCAGCTATGAAAGTAATAATATTATCTGCAATATGGTAAAGGAAACTTTACTTTTTTTCAAAGTAAAACATATTTTATTTTCTTTTAGAAAATCCCAATCTACAGAAGCAAACTACACTTAGAAGCTATAATGTGATAACCGCACGTTTTGGAGACTGAAAACTTCCCCTGATGCTCAGGTGATTGTTTTACCAAGACATACTATTATCAGATTACAAGACATGAGGAGCAGTGCTGGCCATGTGGGTCCCATGCCCTGCACAGCCCATGTTGCGGGTAACCTTGCACCTGGGACTTACGAGGTTTTCCAGCTCGAAGCCTCATCAGCAGAGCACAAAGGGAAGCTGCTCCAGAGACAGTTGGTTGAAAAGCAGCTCTGGCAGTGTTTCAACTGAAGTCGCTCAGAGACAGAAACCAATCTGATGGTATGTGAAAGACGGATGAGATCAGAGGAAGGAAGGATGTGAGAGAAAGAGAATTGGAGAAGATTTGAAAGAGGGAGAGGAATGAAGTATGCAAGGAAGGAGACATTGACATGGAAAATAAAAAAGGTAAGGAATCAAGGGGGATGTGAAAAAGGAAAAAGGATGGAAGGAAACGAAGAGAAAAAAATGTAAGAGACATGTAAGGTATACCTGACATGCATTTCTAGTGCAACTAATCACAAGCATGCCTCCCAAAGAGAGCAGAATCAGACATGCTCCTGCAAGACTCTACCATTTTTGTGCCATAGTAATTAAAGACCAAAGAAAACCAAAATCACTAACACCACCTTTGCAATATTAAAAAAAAAAAATAAAAAAAAATCAACTGGTCAAGTGACTTTGCTGCACTCATAGACTGTATTTCTTTACCAGAACTGTCTTCTTCTCTCTACTGCCTCATGTCTGTGAACAACATCTTCCAGGTATCACATCCATGACCAGTCAGGCCGTAGATGGAAGACACCCAACATCAACTAAAGAGCTAATGTTACCATTGACTGACAAAACAAAACTGAACCTCTGGTCCAAGACGCAGGAAAAAGGTCTTCTCATTGGCTCCATCTTTTTTGAACTCTTCTATGCTCACAGTGCTATGTAATAAAACTCCATAAAAGTCACAAAGCATTCAGCACTCCAAGCTACATCCCCAGGTAACAGCACTAATAGTTTAAAGGTGGTATTCAGTATGTTTTATAATGGTAAAGCATCAAAGGAATATAACAGAGTTGACTGTCATTCAGTCCTTTTCCACAAACTGGGTTAAAAAATCCCCAACAGGATTTCGAAAGAGAGGCTTCATAGTAAAGCCCAGGGTGGTGCAAGAATTAACAGCAGGTTTGAAGAAAAAAAAAATCTTGTTCATAGCAGCATGGAAGGAATGTGCTGCTAGAAGAGACGTTTTTGGATGAGACACCAGATCAGGGCACCAGACTAGCCAAGACCATGGAAATCTTGAGATACATTCTGGAGAAGAGGAATTGCTTCCTCTGTGCAAGTCACATTGTACCTGATGGAAATGTAACATACATCCTTAGATCATTCTGCCACTGGAAAGGGAGGCAGAGTTATTCTTGTCTCTTCCTCAGCTGCCATGTAATGCTGCCCTGTGCTACTAGCTTAGCATTTCTTTCCACCTCAAAACCATCACTACAATGACATGTTTTCAACTTATGTCAAGCCTATACTGTGAAAAGAGGGAAGATGAAAAATACTGTAATTGGAAAACCATACTAACTTTTCTCACTCTGGCTCTCGCTACTTCCAGATTACCCACTGCCTGATTAAAAGCCCTACCGTAAAGTCGAGTGTCTGCCAGAACGGGAAATGCTGTTGCCAACTGGTGAGGGTAAATTACTGCCTCTGTGCAGGTCCTCAATAGATCGGCTCCAAGGTTTGGACTTGTCCATTGAGTTTTCCACATTGTTCTCCAAACTTTCAAAGTCAAACCTGAAAGGAAACAGAAATTCCATCTCTGGGTTAGACAGAAAAGATGCACATAGTATTTTCCTTCCTGTTCAACGTCTGCAGATTTTAGTAGAATCAGAAACAAAGAACTGTTTAGCTCGGAAAAGACCTTCCAAATCATCAAGTCCGTCTGTTAACCCACCGAGTCCACCACTAAACTATGTCCTTAAGTGCCACATCTACACGTCTTTTAAATATATCTCTGGGGATAGGCCCCAAAAGATATCAAAAAGAAAGGAAGAAAGCAATGCAGGCTAACTTCTGTTCAGCTACAATTCAGCGTGAGCTTCAAATGCACAGTGCAGCAAATTTGGACCTTGACAAAGGGATCAGCTAACCACATGAGCATCCAATTTCAGAAGGATCAAACAGCTACGTATTATTCTACTTCAATGTAAAATAAAAACATTAACTGCTTTGCTGATGAATAGGCTCTGCCTTGAAGAGTGGGAATGCTTAAAGCTGTCTCCATTTTATTTCAATAAATCAATACGTTGTGCAAGTACTAATTCATTTTCCTCCATCAATATGTGACCGAGCATTCACACAGCCTTGTTGGCCCTCATGTATCTCCCAGCATATGTAATATATTATCATAATCATTACAGATTTTCTTTGATTTCTGACTCGTTGCCCATTGTACTGCTATTTCAAGCAAAAATTGCTTGTTCCCTTTACAGCTTTTGAGGTTATTACCCATGCTTACCATGTCAGAGAGAGGAAAAACCCAGCAAGCTAACTTGCAGACATTTGTATAATTTTAGGAAGAAAATCTTTATACAAACACTTCTTTTTTGCTATGCATAGTTTTTTCCAGTGTTAGCAACATCTTAAAACATGTAATTTTCCTCCATTAACTTTACTGCAACCCCACTGAAAATCTCTTTTCTGTGCAACGATATATATACATCTTGATGGCATCTTTTCTCAAAATAAAATATCAGCTCTACTCTGCTTGAGTTCCTAACTACAACATCTTTAACCTACTGCTTCTTTTCACACTTTTATACCAAAATGTACTACTGCAATATCCTGAATGAAAGCCTGCGGATATACAAAAACAGAACCTCAGCTGAACACCTATTTCCAATTGTATGATACAACAACTAATGAAAGCTGATTTTTTTCCCTCTGATTTAAGAGTGTGTTTAATGATTTATTACCTAAATGACTAAATCTGACTCCCAACCAGCCAGACATCTGAAAAAACTGTCTTGAAATTCCTTGAAACTGCTACCCTGCAACACATCTACTGCACAGGATGCCAACTGCTTTGCTTGTCAGGAGCCCTGTGAGAAGCAGTTTGCATGTGGATGTTATTTTGAACATGATAGGCAGTATTATAATGCCTTGGAGTTGGGCACTAATTACAAACTGATTCCTGCCTGCTTCCACACATCTGCTGAACTTTTTTTTCACTGTACTCCTAAGACAGTCAGAGGCCAAAGCTCAGTATGGTCTTAGAAATAATCTCAAGGCTTAAACTTTTTTTTTCTCTGCAAAGTGTCATCACAGAATCATAGAATTAGCTAGGTTGGGAAAGACCTTTAAGATCATCAAATCCAACTGTTGCTCCAGGACTGCCTATGGTGCAATAGGTTTGCACAGGACCCCTATAAGGCAATAGATTTGCACAATTAGCATTTTCCCTGCTCTAATGTGTGTACATAGTATTGTACCAAGCTACTAGCAGGAGAGCTCTGCTGCAAAGACAACCACGCCTCTGCCCTGGCATATCCTTCTCTTCTTCTGTATAGATGGCAGGGTTCTTGCTCTGCCTTGCAAGCCCAGAGAGTACAAGGCAAGTCTTACTTACGTGACTGCATACTGTGCAAAGGACAAGTACTCCACCAGAACATCCAGGCCTTTGTTTTCTTCATTCAGGAACTCCCTGACCCATCTGTTAGAAAAATCATCAGACATCAGACCATTTAGTGGTCTTTGTGAAGTTACTGGAATTCTTGTCAGATAAACTAGAGACAGAACCATTGCAGGAAAGGCAGCACTTCTGAGTAGACCTTTGCTTTCTCAATCAGGAAAACAGGGCTTTTTAAAAATGCCCTTTATTACTTAGAGGGCTTTAAAACAGTCCTTTAGAGGACTTTACAAATGTACCGAAACAAGCTTTTTGGCAGCACTATGATGGGAAAAATGCTACAAAATAAAAAAGAAAAAAAAAAGCATAACCCCCTTCCTATGCATGCTCTGCATTGCTCAGAAACTAGGCGTTTGCTCTTCCAAGTACTGAGCTCCAGAACTGATAAGTGCCTTTCCTATCATAGTGGTGGTGCTGGAGGAGGCCCTGAGTGCTCTGAGGAGTTCAGCTGCTGCCCAGCTTTGCTCAAAACCCAGGCTCATCTCCAGCACACACTGCTGTTCAAACCACAAGGCAGTGACTACAGCCACCTTCTAATGCATGAGTTGCAGGAACCTGGCTTATTTTTTATCACATCCTTATCTCTAGCAGTCTTTGAAAGCACAGACAGCACACCAGCAAAACAGTAATCTGACATCCTGATGTACATTTAACAGTAACTTTACCTTTTCTTTCCTTTTTCTTGTTTTTCTTTTTTTAAAGGTATTAACCTGTTACTGCAAATTTTGGCTACTAAGAGTTACACAAAATAATCTGCAATTTGGAAAAGTCTACTATCTTCCAAAGCTTTCAAAACCTCAAAAATGACACGTAAAGTTTGAATCAGTTATGAAACAGCTTCTGGTCCCAAGACCCAGAGGTAAGACCAGTGGAAATGCAGATGGGAATGACATGTTTGATAAAGAACTAAGTCTCTGGTGATGCCTTTACTTTTGCTACTTGAGAGGAAGATATTTGTGGAAGTAAAACTCCTGGTAACATTACTCACAGTCAGGCTTCATGAACTGCATCATGTAAAACCTATAAATCAGCATGGGGGTGGTTTTTATACATGTATTTATAGCTGCAGTACTATTATTATTCTAGACACATAATGCTCACTCTTGCTCTGACTGATTTAGGAAGAGCAGAAGGTAACTGCAATCATTTTGCAGTCTTCACAGAGATGTGGATGAACCTTATCATGAAAGAATTAGAGTTGAATTATTCTCCTGAGATGCCCAGTTATCCCTTAACTGAGCCGTTCAGGCTTTAATAATCAAGTGGTATCACGGCTTCACATGCAAAGAGATATTTCCTCAAAGATATCCATCAACAGATGTAAAAAGATATTTAAAAATTCTTAAACCAGATGTCATCAAATACTCTTACCCAATGTGATTTGTTCTTAAAGAAATTTCCAGTTCCCGGAGTACCTGAGTAGATTCTTGGACTCGTCTTCTGAACTTCTGTAATTGAGCAAGCAGGCAAAAAAACCCCATTTAGATTCATGTGATGCTATTAAAAATATCAACTTCTCATAAAGCACAGACTGAATAAATAAAATATTAAGGTAGAGTGAGAACCCCTTTAAATCCTGAAGAATGCAACAGCAACAGTCTGGCAGTCAACAAAAACATGCACAAAAAAAAAATAATTTCTGTTCCCATGCACATTTTTGAGTTTCTAGGATTAAGACAATTAAAAGCCTGCAGATAAATAGACACACCTTTATAATACAATCTTATTATTATCTATTTTATATATATAATAGATACATTATCTATTTTATATATATAGATACTAAAACAATATATAGATATTGGTTTACTATTGAATTCTCCATTGAAAACTACAGCGTTTGGGCTTCATTCTCAGTCTGGTGCTTCAAGCTTGCTCTCATGACTTTACACCCACAACAAAAAACCTGCCATCCTTTCTGTAAAATTACCAGATCTGTGGGTGTGAGCCAATAATGAAATACACATGTGCTGCCATCTGCATGCTTTAATAATCTGTGCACACTAAATTGCATCTGCAAAAAGAGAGGTTCAGGAAAGGCCATAAAATGGCAGAAGTAAGACACTGCAGAAGGAAGGAGAAAAGGTCTTCTGTCATCTCCATACGGGAGGAGAAAGAGCAACCTGGCAAAACCTCACTGGGACACAGTGAGAGCCCCACTTCACTCAACAGCTCAAAGCAGGCACTGGTCACATCAGAAGATCCCTAAATGCACACTGACTCATCCTGAGCCGGGTCAAGCAGCTCATCTTCACTGTCTGCAAAACCATCTTGCAGCAGGGCTGCAGCAGGACTTTTGGTATGCAGGCAGAGTGAGCCAGCAATGCATTCTCCTCTCCCAGTCAGAAAGACTGTCCCCTTCTCTTCTTCCTCCTGCTTCCTGTCCATCGAAAAGTACTAAAGCAGCTGGATAAATTATTCTGGAGCAGTTATTCTGGTAAATTCTCATTTGTGAACAAGGTAAATGAGAGCAGAAGTGGACGGGCAATCATATCTTGGAACTGCAGTACTTAACAACCAACGTGGCCATCCTTTATCACACACACAGACTTGATGTGTTTGGAAAGACTTCATAGAAGCTTAGGATGCAAGCAATGTTGCTGCAAGTAGGACTGCTCTGAATACAAGGAAAAAAAAGGATTTGTTCCCAGTGCAACACAATAAAATCAGGGGAACTACTTGTCAGTTAATAATTCTCTTGAGTTCATTTGCTGAGGTGAATATGATGAAAGGATAGGATTTACCTTGCCTTGCTGACCTATGTGAAAATTATCAGCTGCCTTTTTCACCAGTCTTTTATCACATGCTAGTTAGCACCACTGGCTTTCTTGAGCTAAGAGTAAATCCCACCTCAGAAAGCCACTGGCAGACTGAAAAAGAAGTCTCACTGTAAAGTCCTAGGAGACAGAAGGTGCTATTAATTTTTACTTTGAAACAGGTTGTTGAGAGCAGAAGTACAGTTTCTCTGGACCTCGGTTAATTAGCTCAGAGTACAAAAACACAGTACCTTCTCTCTCAAGAGACTTTACACAATGTAACTGCAAGCAACCTGAAACCTTAGCTCTCTAGAAGTAAAGGTAAAATACTGATACAGCAAGACATAGGCAGGAGGCTGAGGTGAGAGGGCACAGCAGAAACAGGCAGCACATTTCCACATGCCCCATGTGGGGCCATCATCCCCCCGGGAAGGCCAGGCTGCTCTTTGCAACCACGGCAGAGAGCAATGAACAGGCTCCATGCTTTACAGGACTCCAGCAACCACCAAACTCAATTCCTTTAAAGACGTGCAATTTCAACACTTTCATTTTCCTGTTTCAAAATTCAGCTCAGACAAAAAGCAACTGTTTTGCCAGGAAGAGCCACTATGACCCCAATTACAAGCCAAAAGGTACATTTTTCAGCAGTGTTTGGAGCCACCTTCACTTGGCCACACTGGGGATCATCAGCCAAAACTCTGACACCACTTCAATTACAGCAATAATCCTGGTAAGATGAGCTCTCCCCACAGTATTACGCATCCGTCCAGAAGCCCATTTGTAAATCTTTCCGCTTCGCAGCGCAGGCTAAGGAAAGGCTGCTGGTGATACAGAATAACAAAACAAAAGAGAGGAACTCAATGGAGTTATTTTTAGGCTCCTTCAGTTTTGTCATTTGTCATGGGACTCTTATAGTGGTATCAGGACAAGAAAGGCTTCAATGTGTGCCCATGGAGTAACCACAGAGCAAAGCCAAACACTAAATGAATTTCAAAAACCTTTCAGGAGAAAACACACAAAGACCCCTGTTCACTATTTTATTTTTATTTTTATTTTTTTTTTTGTTTAACTCTACTCGGCTACAGGCAAATTTAAGGGTTTCCTACCAAATGGCTTCCTACTCCTTGTCAGAGCCTGCAACAAGAGAAGCACTGTCAGAAGACATCACTGCAGCCCTGAAGACAGGAGCTAGCAACGGCACACTGGAGCATGGGGTGCCCAGTGTTTGCCCCTCGCCTGCTGCAGGGAGGGATGGAGGTGCACCTCCGCCACAGCTGGAGCTGGCCCCAGCCTGGAAGCCCTGTGTCAAGATATGTATTTTACCGCAGGGCACCAACCTCAGCTCATTGTACGGCCACACAAAGCAGCGATTGTGGAGGACAAGGCACAGCCAGTCAATAGCAGGATCTGTTATGCTCGCACTGCCTTTTTTTGCTTTTTGTTTTTTAAAGGCCATTATAACTATCAACACAGGATATGAACTGATATCCAAAGTAGTTAGATACCAAAAGCTCACCAGTGGTCCTCTAAATGAGATGTATGTTTACTGTCATCCTAGAATCCAGGAGGCTATTACTAAGCCCATCAAAGCAGCGCAGAAACATCAGAACCAGCCACAAATATAAGCAGGTACAGAAATCACATTCAGGGATGTGTGACATTCACATGAAAACATTGTATGACTACGATTATGAAAGGCCAAGTGAAGTTCCTGAGTCTTTCATGAGTGATTATCCAACTATTTTGGAAAAACAATACATAGAAGGATGAATGAGACTGTCATGCAAATGCACCCCATGTTATACCTTTACTTCCCAACCTGGAAACTGCAGATGAGATTGCAAGTGAGAGGGGAGCTTCGCCAGCGGTACTTAACTGCTGTCACACAAATGTGCAGAGAAAAGGACTCAACATCCCCTTCACATGGCTGAGAAAAGTGCCATCTGACAGAGGTTTCATCCACTAGCACTGCCCACATGAAAAGTCAGACTTGGAGTACAGCACAGTGATAATTTGTCAGACTATTTATTGAAGCTAAAGCTATTAAAACAAGTTGTTTCATGTGTCAGATGGTCCTTTTCTTTGCAACATCTGTTCTCTTTGCTGAGCTGTGAAAACTGCAGTGTCTTTCCCACTTCTCTTTGCTTCTCTCTGCAGTTTGTTGCATCTCTCAGACTCTTCTGAGACTTTTACTGGGTTTTTTACACAAAGGCAGGAAGGAACCCAGACCCCAGGACCATCCTCGCCAAGGAATGAGGGACGGGCAAGAGGAAACAGGACACTCCTCACCTTCCTGGTTACAGCTGGATCCAGATAGCCCTTCAACTTCTGGATGTATGTGTGTGGAGGATTCTTCACTTGAAATCTTTCCTGCAGGGGATACAAGAATAAACATCAGCCATTTTATAACATCTTCTGTATTTACTTCCCACATAAAATGCACTCACATACATATATATTTAAAAAATATAGCTTTGTAATATCGTTTTATAAGTCCATACCTTATAGAATCATAGAATCAACCTGGCTGAAAAAGACCCTTAAGATCATCAAGACCAAACGTTACCCCAGGACTGTCAAGCCCACCACTACAACATGTCACTCAGGGCAAACTGATCTCCCCTCATGGCTGCCTCTCATGATCTCCAGTCACAGCAGCCCCTCATTTGCCCCCTCACAGCGCCCCACACTATAGAGCTGCCACCTATACCCCTCATGGTCACCCCTCATCTCTCCTCAGTATCTCTCCTCGTGGCCACCTCTCACAGCCCATGGCTGCCTCTGCTCTCACCTCATCGTCTTCCTGCATGGCCATCCCTACTCTCCCCTCATGGTCTTCCCTCACGGCTGTCCCTGCTTCTCTCATGATCTCCCCTCATGGCTGTCCCTGCTCTCCTCGCATGGTCTTCCCTCATGGCTGTCCCTGCTCTCTTCTCATGATCTTCCCTCTCTTGGCCGCCCCTACTCCCCCCTCATGGCTTTCCCTCATGGCGGTCCCTGCTCTCCTCTCATGGCTTTCCCTCATGGCGGTCCTTGCTCTCCCCTCATGGCTTTCCCTCATGGCGGTCCCTGCTCTCCTCTCACGGCTTTCCCTCATGGCGGTCCCTGCTCTCCTCTCATGATCTTCCCTCATGGTCACCCCTGCTCTCCCCTCAGTATCTCCCTTCACCACTCATGGCTGTCCCTGCTCTCCCATCATGGTCATCCCTGTTCTCCTCTCATGATCTTCCGTCATGGCCGTTCCTGATCTCCGCTCATGATCTTCCCCCTCTTGGCTGCCCCTGCTCTCCCCTCAATATCTCCCTTCACCCCTCACGGCTGTCCCTGTTCTCCCATCATGGCCATCCCTGTTCTCCTCTCTTGATCTTCCCTCATGGCCATCCCTGATCTCCTCTCATGATCTTCCCTCATGGCCATCCCTGATCTCCTCTCATGATCTTCCCTCTTGGCCACCCCTGCTCTCCCCTCACTATCACCCCTCACGGCCACCTCCCCTGTCCGCTCATGGTCTCCTCTCGCCCCTCATGGCTGCCCCTCCTCCTCCTCCCAACAACCTATGTCCCCTGATGCACCCCGGAGCTAGTAGGAATATTTGTAAGTATACAATTTATGTATTTGTACGCACACAAATAAAATACATGTATCTTAATATTCTGAAATTTGATATATAAAATATACCTTACATAGTCAATGACAATTCTGAATGTTAGTTACACATACAAACACACGCATCTGAAATAACGGGGTTTCTGCTAGCCCAGAGTACCAAGAAGAAAGACAAAGGTTAGAAGAGCAGATGTGTACCCATGTTTGATTGAAAACCATGCCCACAAAAGCCAGACACTTTTTTTATCACCTGGAACAAGTCTAAAACCACACTGCATGGTCTAGTCTCATTTTATTCTTCAGAGTCCAGAA
Organism: Psittacus erithacus; assembly: GCA_009867235.2. Lineage (NCBI taxonomy): Eukaryota > Metazoa > Chordata > Aves > Psittaciformes > Psittacidae > Psittacus > Psittacus erithacus. The sequence continues at coordinate 97,975 of WYDI02088825.1, forward strand.
AAATGAATGCAAGAGTAATATGTTAGTAATAAACAAGGAATATTTTAACTCCAGGATATTAAATTGGATTGCCTTTGTAAGGCAATTCTATGTGAATACACCCAATCCCAGCAGCATCCTGCTTCCTATGCCAACACAATGCTTGAGCACCATCGTGTTCCTCATGTCTTGGGATCAGCTCCCTGCACCACTTCTGCCAGCACCACTAGCATGGGGAGCATGTCGATACTTGAGCTTGTCCAGTCCACCCACAGGTCCCAGGATTTCTTTCCACATCTGTGTCACATGAGGGCCAAGCGTGACACAGCGTGGTGGGAAGCAAGCTGGCAAACGCTACTGAGGCCACCAATCCACTTACAAGTGAAATTATGGACAACATGCCCATCCCTGTCCCACTGGGAAAGCCCAGGAAACACCATGTGCCTCTGCTAAGGTTGGGATCTGATCAACCTCAGGATACAGAGGAAGGTAGGCTGCCTGCAATGGTGGCCTTTACCCAAGTAAAACATCTAATCGCACACACCCACATTCCTGCTTTCTGTCATATGCCAGTAGCACGCCTGACACCCTATCCCCATCTCGCTAACCTGCTGCTATTCCAGTGCAGAAAAATTCCTACCTGCCTTTGAGACTCACTTCTCACTGAAGGTTTCCAAATGCCTAACAGTACAGGGGGACGCTTGATCTGCAACTCAGCATCAGCCACATCCAGAAGTGAATTAAAGATTTTGATGACAAATACAAGGTCTGCAAATTCTGTATTCTGGGAGCTGCTTGATTTTTGCTTGCTTTACCAGTTGCACAGCCAGCTTGAAATGTATCCTACAAAAGTTGCTGTGAAACACGAGTACTCTGCAAGGAGTATGCTGCGTCCAAACCTGTTAACAGCATTACCGAAAGCTCTGATACTATTTGTATCTTGAAGAATTTGAAACTATTCTGCCTTTTCCCCTGAGGAAAGATCTCATAATAACTTCCTCCTGAAATTTTGCATTTTATAACTGATATCTGAAACCTCCCTTTATTAGGTTTGGATGCAATTTTGACTACATTATCTGAAAGTTATTTCATAATGAATAAGACACTGCTGCCCAGTTATCAGAACGTACTGTCAGAACACCAAAAGTCATTCCTGTTATTATCCTGCTGCTTGTTGTAATAAAAGTAATTCATCATGGTAAGCAGGAAAAAATGAACCAAAAAGTCTGCCAGTCTGTGGTCCCTTGGCCCCAGACGAGAACTCTGTAAGATAGTGCAGACATTTCTTTCCTCTTTTACAACCAGATTTGTTTTCCATGCACCTTCACACATATGGGCCAAACACAGTCCTGGAATTGGCATTTCCTTTTTATCTAAAAAACAGTTCAGAAAACCCAAAGTTCCTCATTGCCAGTCCCTTTCACACTCTTGCAGTTCAATTTGCTGCTAACTGGAAATGCTACTGCTACTGCTGTGTTAAGAAGAACAGAGACACAAGACAGATGCATGGAGTTACAGATGGGTTTTGAAACAATGGGCCAGGGCTATATCACACAGCTCCGCTGGCACAAGCAGAAATCATCTGCCACATCCTAAGAGGTGCACAAAAATCAGCCCAAGCATCCAACTCTCCCATTCAATAAATGGGAGCTGGAACACCCACAGATGTTGACAGGGGCTTTAAAGGAAACAGAAAAATTAAAACCAAGAAACAGAAGCACATAAAATAAATCAGCCAAAATATGAAGATGTCAATATTCAAAGTACCCCAACTGCTTGCTTAATTTTTTTCCATTTTTTACAGGACGCTGCTACAGAAACTGTTAGATCAGTTTCTCTGTCAGACTTACAGCCTCCTCAGGACACCGTGGCTTTACAGTGGGCATAAATGTAAGTTATTTAGAAGCAATTTCCACCCACTAACCCGCTTTAAAACTTCTTCACACTGTCAGATAGACAAAAAAGCACTTTGCAGTAAATGAGAATCTGGCCCACTGCAGACTAGTAAAGAGGCACAGAGGTATCTGGACCTTAGAGACCACCACTGTTTCTCATTTTGCCACTCAATAGTTTAGTATCAGCTCCAGAGACATTACACCATTTGAATAACCATGTCTTTCTCTGTGAAAAAAAAAAAGCCTACAAAAGTAGAAGCATTTTCATTATGCCACTTGACAACTATGTCCAAATATTATTCTCTGCATTTGCATGTGGTGGAGCGCAATCTGAAAGCCTGCTCTTGAGGAAAAGTAAGTGATGTGAGCAGCAAGCAGCAGGCACAGCAGGAGCCTGCTCCTGACTGCAGCCTCAGATTATCAAGATTCCACATCAGCTCTCCTATTTATTCCTCCCCTTTTGGGGGATTTTCTCATGCTGATGTGCACCTCTGATGTGTTTAGTCTAATCCCCCAGGGAAGCTATTTTGCTTTTCTGGGTTTATTTCTCTTACTAACTAATCAGCCATCATCTGCTAAAGCAACAGGAGCTTTTCCTAACTGCCAGTTTTAATACCAGGAGACTTCAAAATGAAATACTTAAAAGAGACTTAGCAAGCACATTTAGTAGACTGTGATGCAGATACTATACTGTTTTGTTTGTTTTCTTAAAACCTAGCTGCAATTATGTATTTATGTAATAATCTCTTCAGTGATTTAGGTTAGATATAAGGAAGAAGTTCTTCACCATGAGGGTGGTGAGGCCTTGGCACAGGTTGCCCAGAGAAGCTGTGGCTGCCCCATCCCTGGCAGTGCTCAAGACCAGGTTGGACGGGGCTTTGAGCAACCTGGTCTCATGAAAGGTGTTCCTGCCCATGGCAGGTTGGAACTAGGTGATCTTTAAGGTCCTTCCCAACCCACACCATTCTAGGATTCTATGGTTCTGCGACTTCATTAAAAAAGATCCTGATCATTACTGGATAGTGGAATTATTTGGGCTGAAGGATTTTAAAGGCATTATCCATGAACATCAGACACCAGAAATGCTTTTCTCTAGCTAGTGACCAATATTCACTTGTGGTAGACATCTGCTAGTCCTGGAAACATTCACAGCCATTAAAGTGTTTTTTCTGCTTTGGAAAGCCATGAGGGATTAGCCTTTAAAACTGTCCCTTCCTGGCTATGATTACTGTCTCAATTTATTCAGCTTTGACTGGTTTATATTAGAGTCTGGTACGTCGCACACTGCAAGAACCAGGGCTCAGCGCTGTGCAGTGATGGCAGCCTGAAGCTCCCCGACGCCTCTGGGACACTCGGAACATCTGCTTGCAGCCATCGTCCTCTCAAAAACCTGATGCTCTGCCAGAGCTCACACAGGGTGTGAAGGCACAGGGCTCATCAGACCAGCATGACTGCAGTCTGGTATTTCATTTGCTGTGAATGCTGTAAGTGACTGTGCAGGTTGGCCAGCATGGGGTCCTCTCAAGGTCCTCTGGTGCTTCTTTAAAGCATTTATTTCCCCATAGCTCCTCCTGCAGAGACAAACATGCTTCTTGGCTAACGCTGAGGCACTACTGTTCACACGTAACTCACCTGCCTTAGATACTGTAAATAAGGAGTTAAAAATCATTGTTTTTTCCTGTCTTCTCCTCCTCTCCACTTTTGGCAGTTCCCAATCACTCACTGGCCAAATCTGCTTTCAAAATAAGAATTTATATGGCATGGTGTTTAATGCTGCTTGAACGGCGAGGCTGGGGATTTTTACCACACACATATAGAGTTTAAAATCCGTATCTGAGCCTCCAAAGTTCGCTGAGCAAAAAAAGCGTAAGCCAGTGGGTGACATCATGACTGGGACATGGTGGCTTTCTCTCCCAGTTGCCCCAGGACTGGGCCATTCAGACACAACAAAGTTAATAAATCCTGATGAAACCTATTTTACCTCTGCTACGTGACTCATATAAGCACCAATGCTATCTACAGCCCTGAAAGGAGAAAAGCACAGACCAGCAATAACTCCGCTCTGCCTCTGTCAGCCACCTAGAAAGCAAACTAACTGACTTCCCAAGGATAAAAGGCTCTCTCTTACTTGAAAAATTGCTGAGGAGCAGTGCCAGAACAACAGCTAAGCATAGAGAAGTGCATGAAAGGAGCCAGCAGCACTGGACCACAGAGCAGGAAGATGACCTGGTCAAGACCTTCCTTTAGGGTAATAAATTACAAGTATTCAGGGAAAAAGCTTGGATGGGGGAGCACAATACCACCCCATGCTTCTTTTACCAGCAATCACCAGAATTAGCACTTTATTTCCTGATGGATTGAAAAAAAAGGGGGGGGGGGGGATGGAGGGGGCTTTACTTCAGCATCAAAGAGGAACAGCTGGATTTCTACATTTCCTTTTTCATGAGCTCCTACAAAGAACTCAACATATCTCTTGTTCACCCGAATCTGGAAAACATATTAATTCTGTCATCAGGAAATTGTGGCTTTTCCAAAGATCTTTTGTTCCAAAAACATTCAGGACATTTTCTGCATTAGTGACATATGTTGTTGTTGTTATTATTATTATCATTACTATTATTATTACCCTCACTAACTTGTTTCATTCTTGGGATTCATACATGTTAGGGAAGCACACAGCACATCCGACTCGGTATCCCAGCTTGACAGAAATCCCTACAGGCAGGCAGTAACTGCTAGGAGTGCATGAAGCACACGGATGGCAAACGCTGGTGAAAGGAGGTGGACAAGCAGGGCTGAAGACCAGCGCCTTCTCACAACAGGTCATAAATGTGGTGCAGATTTCCACCACCTGGGCCCCACCCCACACAGACCTGGAAAGTGGCTCAGTCCTGGCTCCAGCAATCCAGCCAGCTCACCAGCAGGACAGTATGTAACTTTATATATGACTTATTACATTATATATGACTTACGTCTTATTACAGAATGAGATGATAACAGCCATTTATCCCTGCACTAAGTAGACCAAGTGGCCATGCTTCAGGTGAAATTACCCCCAACACAGGCAGTCCCTGGAAGCAAAGCTGAGGGGCAGCAAATGACCCTCACCGAAGAGGCTGCTAGAGAAACCCACTGCCATCCTGGTAAGCCCCATACTGGCCACTAGCCTCTAAAACAGCCAGCAGCTGCCTTCATTCAGAGTTTCACTAGGAAAGGGAGAGAGTTCTACAAATACCTCAGTGATGATATTTTGGATGCAAACCACATGACTTTCATCTTTGGTCTCTTAATTCGTTACTCCTCATACACACCTCCAGTGTCTCCAAAAGTGAAGACACAGTGATGCCCCTGCCATAATTTGCCATTAGAGGGCAATGAAGAACTTTGTTAAGATGTCCCCAACCTCTTTCCTCAATATCTGTGCCCCCTCTGTATGTCTCATGGCAAGCAACTGGATAGAGGCCTAGACTACACTAAAAGGGTGGCATGCCATGCCAGAAAATGGTATCCTCTTGCCTGCCCTCACTTCCCAAATAACCCTCAGCCTTCTCCAGGATGGGCAACAGGTTTATTGGCTTTGCTCACCTTCTCCTCGTAAGCTAAGCAGGAGACGTATGGAGTAAGCTTTCAGGACACCAGCAGCAACATTTAAATGACTTGCAAGGTTTGTAGACAAAGGAGCAGAAAATACCACACAGGATGAGTCCTCCACAACCAGCTCAGCAACCCTTACAAAGATTCACTACAACATGCACAATCCTACTTATGGTAAATTATTATTATTATTGTTGTTGTTGTTATTACCATCACCACGAGGCTGGTAGCTCCTCACTTTTGTAAGTCTCACTTCTGCAAAAGTGAGAGTTCCTTTTCGGAGTGGAACTCCCTCCCCTAATAGTTTCAAAATGTTTCACAGATCAGGGTCTGCTTTAGAGAGTGTTTAGAAAATATCATTTAAAAGCAACCTCCGGACACATTTTCCTTTCAGATATAAGTTGAAAACCAGCCCAGAAGGGTAAGAGTTAATTTCCTCAAGCTGTTACATTAATTAATATCCCCGGTTCTTCATTAAGCAAAACAGGGTAAAATGGTGCAACGGGTGATACCAATAGAAAAATTTGCATCTATACTAAAAACACTGTACAAAATCTATTCCTGGAAGTACTTTTAGCTATGCACCATAATTATGTGGACAGATATAATTATTTCACACCCCATATGCTGTATTATCATGGTTTACAGACACCTGCTTCACGATGGTCTAATTTACAGCAGCTGGTGAGCATCCATGAGGAATGCCAGGGCGGCTATGGAGCTGTGACAGATCACAGATACACAGCCCCTAACTGCCCAAGCACCTCCCCTCGGATGGCCAGACCCTGGAAGCATGACACACAGTCACCTCCCACCCCTTCGGAATCCTCACAGCGTTGAGCTTCGCACTGCTGGTTACAACAGTCCTGTGCTGCTTCCCTGCCTACCCTTTCCAAGCAATGGGAAGCAGACTCATCCCAGCCCGGGGGTTGACTCAGTGTTGTGCAAGAAGCTATTAAGATACATGATTACTCCAGATTGCAAATTTCCTTCTCTTGATTTCCATCTGCTCATCCCTCCTATCTTGCTCCAGAGTTCAGGAGTGAATCAGCAGCAGCTGCATGCTGCAAAGGGTGGGTTAGCTCTGAGGCGGGAGTTTGCACATTGAAGCTGTGATCAAGCTGCTTCTGCCTGCCCCACTGCCAACTCCAGCACAGAGCTCACACTTACTTGTACGTGCTTCGAGTGTGCATGCTCTAAGCAAACATTCATGAAACAAATCACAGTAGATGAAGCAATTTGTTCAGTGTCTCACTAAACCGAAACTTTAAATAGGTCAACGCTTTACACAGAAAACTCATAGGAAAAAAAAGGTAGCAATTCTTTATTCAGCTTTACTTTAAGGTAGCTGGATTTTTTCAGAGGCTCCACCACAGGAGCAGCTAAATAGAATGTCCCAAAAACCTATTTACCGTAATGTTCCTGACCTCACAGCATGACTGTACCTTCTGCCAAACTCTCATCCTGGCACCGCTGTGTTTACATTTCAAGGAAACATCCTACTTCCATAGTCTTGGATCAATTATTTTCATTAGTGATTACTTTTGAAGTTCATGGCAGAACCTTATTTTGCTGCTGGCTCACAAATGCAGATCCTACCTTTAGTATGCTTCACTTTCTCTAAATAATAACGTTTCTGTTCATTTGCCATGGCAGAGCCAACCTGTTAATTGTTCTGTACTGCTGCCAACTGTGCATGCCACAGAAGACCTCATACAAAGATCCCTCAGCATCTGCAGCTGCTTAATCCCAGGTTGTTGTTCATCCTCTAAGGCGAAGAGGAGTACATCACCATTCACCTCTCCCTGAAGGCAATAGCCACCACCACCTGCAACAGTGGCTCATGATGTGGAAAGCCAAATACTCACTGGATAGAGACCATTCATTCATTCATGTTACACAGGTCAAGACAGACCAAACACAAAGCCCTTTCTGAGAGGTGACTGAAGGTCAGTCTTTTTGAGTCTGTGCCAGGCAAAATACTCAGCATTCACCACTCAAGAGGAAACAGGCACAGGGGTGATGGTAACATCAGAGGGGAAAGAGATATTGCTCTGTGGCAAAAAAATTGAATTCTTCTTGCAAGACTTCTATGAGTTGTTACCAATAATGGAGCATAAGGCTAAATAAATGAGTGTCTGAAACTATTCAAACACTTGTCCCCTGCAAGGTCCCTTTTCTAAACTCAGGGACGCCACTGATGAAACCCAGCTGGTGCTCTCGATGAGATGTGCCAAAAGCCCTCCAGACCTCCCTTACCTGGTCACAGATCAGCTCCCACTTCTTCTCATTGTCATACTGCCGCAGAAGCCGGGCTTTGTCAGGAGGCAAGTTCATCGCATTCTGCAGAGAAAGAGAAAGCAAACATGAGGGACCGCAGACGGCTCAGGCTCCGGCAGAGTCAGACAGGAACAAACCAAGGCAATGTGGCTGCGGTTACTTTAATTGTTTTATGTGAATTCCTGTTGACAGGGTTATTCAGAAACATTCCCTCTAAATGCCATCTTTGGCCCCAAAAGTGTCAGCGAATCACAAGGCACCAACGGACAAAGCTTGGTGCTGGGACACAGGAGGAAGGGAGTGACTGGAGCTCATGACCAGTCCCCCATCCAGAGGAAAGGACAGGGCTTTCTCCTGCTGCCATGGCACAGAAGCCACCTTCCAGCCCAGATGGGTCCCTGTGACGCACCACATCTCCTCTTCCCTTTGCCAGCCCTGGCCTGAGCTCTTTCATAAGGGAAACACAAACTCCAGCCGCAGGCTGGGGACTGCAGAAGGCCAGTTCTCTCCAAACAAGATCTTGAAATGCCATTTCATTTTATTTCAACAGTGAGACGCTGTTCAGGTTTTTAAATGTCACTGCATGCAGTCTTATCCGAGTAATATAGATCCCAGAGGTAGGACTGCTGCTGCCCATCCTGACGTTGCACTACTCGCATACACAAAGATAACAATCATAACAATTCTGAGACTGGGAATGACAACCTGCAGTAACGAGTCAGAAAGCAGGGGAGAGGCAGCAATTAAATGATGCCTATCGTTTTCTGGCTCCTTTGATGTCAGTTGAGATACCTTTCTATGGGCAGTTGTTTGGGGTAGGGCAGCACAAGCTGGCTACTCGCTCCCAAGGCAGAGCCATATCTCTAAATGCGCAGCATAACTGTCATGCTTACACTGCTGGAGAACCCAGGAACGCCTTGAGAGCTTCGCAACACCAGGTCTGGAGAGCCTCCCTATCAGCACAGCAAGGTGAAGTGGCTGAATGAAAACCAGCCAAGCACCTTTTCATCTCCAGCACTTGCTGGTCTCCAGCTTGGATTCTTAGACCTGTTAAGCCTCAGGACCACAGCCTCTGGTGGTCCATCTGGACTGCTGCAGGGACAGGAGCGAAGCACCAGTCAGTCCCTGCAGCACACTGGAAGCAGGCAGGCCAGTGCTGTGCACATCTCCAGTACCAGCAGGCACTACCCTTCTGCATTTAATTTTTAAAAGGCTATGGGAGGCATAAAAAGAGGCCAGAACCAAAGGCTGTTAAATAAGCCTGTAATGAAGCAGTAATCAATACACTGGCAGTTAGCTACCAAACACTCTGCTCTAGAAGCATACATCTTTACAAGCTGTGCCATAGGAAGATTTACAGATTTATTAAAAGCAGGCTGTCCTGGGAGTCTTCAGAAACACTCCCAGACACCAACAAGAGCACCTGTTGCGATCAGCCCAGCCTGCTGACTCCCCAGTCTGATTACCCTGAATGGCACACCATAAAACCAAAATTCACCTAAGTTCCCAGACAGTGACTGTAGGAGCCAAGAGCAATCCCCGTCCTGCTGGGACAGTGTGCATAGTGCTGACTGCACTGACAGGCACTGCACCAACCAGGTAAGCTTTGGGGGATGAGCGGCTTTGAAGGAAAGCCAAGAGGTTCACTGGTAGCAGCTGGCCATCAATGGCAAAGCTTTCCAACAGTTTCTGGGTGACTGAGAGCTAAGTTCCCAAAGAAAAGGCTTTCCCTGCTCATATTCCAGGGGTAGGGTATGATGCAGGACTACCTTGCCCTGCAGCTCCTGCAGGGCTTTCACATCCCAGCTGGTCTGCTAACTCACAGGCCAGGCTATCAGCCTGCTCTCAGCCCAGCTCAGCCCTGGGAGGAGGCAGCTGCAGGGCCAGGGCTGCTCCCTCCCAGTTTCAGATTTCCTTCTCCCTGGGTTTACTTGTGCAGCCTGAGCTGGAAAACAGGGGGGCTTGGGTGTGACTCAGGAGCAGATGCGGCATTCCTGCTGGCAGGCAGGGGAGTGGAGGCTGCTGCTGCCATCTGTGTTCCCCCTGCACAAGGCTGCATGTAGCTCTCCTCCTTGTCTGAGGGCAACCTGGCATGATGCAACCACCACCTTCTTTCCACTGCCGCACCCCACCAGCACCCTCCCCAAAAGCACAGGAACACAGGCAGGAACAGTGACACATGCACCAAACACTGTCCTTCCAAACCTTCAGTGGGACAGCAAATGCCTCTTCTTTACCGGGAACATTGCAGACCTCTGAGGGCCTCCCTCTGGTGCACTTGTACCTCCTGGTCCACACAGAACCATCGAGGCAGGCAAGGACAGCATGGGTCTCCAATCCATCTGTCTGCATGTTGCAGTTGTATTTGCTTTTGTCTCACAAGACCTTATCTCCATCCATCCCGGCTGATGAGCGTCACCCACTCTTGGGGATCCCCACCACCAGCCTGCTGCTGCGATGACTGCTCTTCCTAAAGCTTGTTTTCCATCAGATAATAAATGCTCTTCTTTTTGCTCATCTGTGATGTCATGTTGACAGTATTTATAAGCTGTGATCATATCTGCATTTGATTCTCCTCTCAGCCTCTCACCATGTAACTTATCAGTTCTACTTATCATTTTAATGCAGTACTTGGTATTTTTCCTGGGGCTTCTCCAAGCACCATTCCTTACCTCTGAGGATGCAACATATTTCATAGCTATGCTGAATCTCAGCTGCAGGAAAAACTTCACTGTTTACCTGCAATACACCCCTTGTCAAACTCTGATCTTCTTATAGCTCGTCAGCTTACACAATCAGGCTGGCACTCAGACAAGAAACCTGCCTGGAAACCTTGGCAGGATTCAGTCATGGCAAAAGTTCAGTGTGGATGAAGGCCTGAAACAGGGAAAACAAGACCCAAGCAGCAGGTTTCAGTGATCTCATTTCAAACTGAGTTACACCTGATCTCATTCTGAAATGTAAACTGCTTTGCCCCGCATCATTCTGCTGCACACAACCATTCAATGTATTTCAACAACTACTGCAGTTCACTTTAGATACCCGCCACCTTGGTCTGACAAGCAAAATTATTTATGAATACATTGCACGCAACCAGGTTCAAATCCCTGTGTGTAAGCACTGGATGATTTACACCTACTCACTTCCCAATAAGAGATTTAAAACAGTTTTAAAACCTGCTTGTGTGCAAGTCCATTACCATGCTCTAGACAGGACCCTTCACTGCAGCAAACAATGGAAGGTCCCCCCTGAAGTCCTTCTAGCTTCTTCTTTCATGCCTTTTGGAGGAAACTGGGAAGGAAACTACTACTTCTGCTGTCTGCAGCCCCTCTGGCCTCATCACTCATGTGGTAAGAAGGGAATGCACTTGGACTAGGAGGGAATGCACTTGGACTAGGGTTTTTCATGCTGGCAGAGTCAGTTTGACATTAACTTTTATGTCTTAGACATAAATCAGTTTGAACGGCCTTCTTAGCAACTGCGTCAGATTGCACTCATTTACTGGAAACCATTGCAAGACATTCTCACTCACAACTTGAGGCTATAACCTGAGGCTCTCCGCTTGTTGCGCAGGCTTGTATCTGCACCACACATGCGCTTTTCCCCACCCAAGACACCTGGTGAATTGGATCTGGTGCTCCCTTGGAGCTCCCTGTCCTTCAGCCCGGCTCTCCTGCAGCCTCCAGGCTGGTGCCTCAGCACACCTGACCCCACTCAATATCCACCTTCATTGAGGCCATCAGCCTTGATGAATGAACCAAATAACACTTGTTTTGTTGTACAAAATAATGCAGGTGCAGATCATATCTTCTCTAAAAGCTGGACTAATGGTGGTCTTCATGTCTTCCTGTTAACAACTGCTCCTTGCTGGAAAACTATCTTCTAAACCATGGCATTTTTACTTAAATAGGAAAAAATATATTTTCCTTATATCTATGCGTGGTCACTGTATCAACTGGCTTTCTGAAATCTAAGTATACTACATCTAATTGCATAACCTTTAGCTGTTGCATCAGTAACTATGGCAAAAAAGGCTACCGAATTTGCTGGCTTAACCTGACCAATTGCAATAGTTTTGACTCTAGTCATAACTAACCAGATGTGTTAGCAGCCCAGATTTCTCATTCTCTGTGGATCAGTGAAATGACTCACAAACGTCTCTTGGCCACTTCCAGTTCTTATGACTATGGGTTTCACACATACCAGCATTTTTTAGTTCACTACAGATCTATGACCTGGGATTTCTCTTTCCTTCGTCACCCTAATTAGAGTTCATGCTTTGAAGGCTTTTGATAGCATAACTATTCCACTCCTGATACAACCTAAACCTTTCCTGTTGCCAGAAGGGATGGCACTCTACTCCCTTCCCTGTGTACCCAGCCAGACTGTCCCTTCTCTTCCCTCCATATATGACCACCAGCACAGATGCATGGAGGCCCTTTGCTAGCAGCATAGACTTTGATCAGCTCAGGAAGAACTGTACTTTAATACCAGGTATCCATCTTCCATTAGGAACCCATCTTGGGCCATAAAAGATCATTTCTTTTAGTGGCAACAGCAGTTAAAGCAGCCCTATTGCCTTGTACCCCACTGCTCTGCATCCCCATCCCCAGATGGGCCTGCACACACACCTGCATGTGTTATACAAAACATGATCGAGAGTAAAAATAACCATTTGTGGTCAAGCTCTTCTGAATTCAAGTCAGTGCCGTAAGTCCAACAAACTTCACAGTGGCACAAACTGAGAGGCTGCCAGGGCCATGCCACAGCTCCATGCTGGACCCCATAGCAGCTGTGATACCACCTCCCTGTGTTTGGGTTTTTGTCTCTTATACCCTGTCATTACCACAGGTCACGCAGCCCAGCATAAAACACTGGCACCCACCAGTCCTGTCTGAGCATCTGCACCAAGGTCAGCACTGTAGCTTCACTCCACTCCTTCCATCCACAGACTCACAGCCTTAGGAAATGACTCCCACCTTCCTCACGGTACTGCAAGTTTCCATTACATCACACCACTGCTAGTACTGAGGAGGGGGAAAAAAACCCCTCTGGCACATCATTCTGCCTTGCTGTCTGCAAGGCAATAGGAAATTGGTGCGTACTGCTGCTTTACAGCCTCTGAGTAAGGTTTCCGACTCCTCAGAAACACCTACAAACACAAATCTGGAGCACTGCGCTCAAGAATAATTGCAATGAGATCCTACACAGCATCATGCTGTCCGCAAGGGCTGGTTTCCAATCGTATTTTGGCTCCAAAACCACATAACTTCTCTTTTTCCCCACAAATTCCAGAGTTATTCATGTCTACTTCTACATGCCAAATAATATAGGTAAGGTTTCCATTCCGTTTGCTCTGGGCTGGCATTATAAAGCTAGAACTTAAATTAATCACAGTAGCAGATGGAAAATGGGGGGAAATACTAGCAGACCTACAAAATATTAAATTGCTTCAGAGTTAAAAATAAAACCAGCAGCACATCAAGGAAATATATGTATTTTTAAACTATGAAACAAAGCCCAGCTCTGTCCAAACTGGCAGTTCCAGCAGTGGCTCTGAAGCACGGGGCCACATGACTCACTAACTGTGCTGTGCACCAGCACACATCCATACTGAGCCTCATCCCAAGGAGGTGATTCCACCCACCCCAGTGTCACAATGAGACCAGTGGTCCAGCACAGGGCAGGAAAATGCTGTTTCCCATGCAGCAGCGTTATCTTCTGGCTGTGAACAGACAGAAGAAAGCAGGACACTACTGCAGGTATCTCAGCTTTGCACTTCACATGCCACTCCCCAGAAAGAGAAGAGCAACTGTAATTACAGCTTCATCACTGAAAGCCAAAATATTCCATAACTCAAGGTAAAAGCTGTGGGTTGCCCTTTGCTGCCCTGTTTAAAATTGAACAAATTTTGTGCCATCTACTACGACGGGCTGGCTTGCTGACTGTAACCTTCTTACCTCTGTTCTCCAGAAGTCTCCATAGAAAAATGGTTTCAACTTAGGTTTTGAGTCAACAGAGCATCTGAATTTGCTACAGAAACTTTCTGACACTAAAATCTATTTTTGTAGGCTGATTTCCAAGACATGGGCATCACTGCCATGGCACTTGGTTTCGCTCTTTGCTTCGAACCTGGCCCTTGGGATATGCACACCATCCCCTTCAACAGAAAAGGAATACATCAGCTTGGCCCATAGAGCCATTAAGTGGCCATACATCATGGCTCCAGGCCTCAGGGGCAAAGCACTCGCACAGCACCATTTACTATCAGCATTATCCAGAAAAAATTCTAAAGAAGTAGCCCATGTGCTGCAGAGAGATAAAGCACCCAACTGCTGAGTTTATTCATATCACAGAAACATCAAAATGTTCAGCAGCATCTGTGGTTTAAGTAAGGAAAGGGGCAGCACATAACTATGGGTTTGCACTGCAGACCAGATCATGCTGGCATCAGCATCACACGCTAGATGCTGGTGGTGGGATGACTGAGCTGTATTCTTTCCAAGTTATTCATCATTTTAATGTCAATTAAAGGCTCAATGTTTTGGAAAACAACTGTAGCAGCAACTTGACTGACTCAAAAGCCTAAGGATTGCTAATTAATAACATTAGGCTACTGCTCACTCTTACTAATCTCATCATCTTCAAGTCTAAATCATTTCTATTTATGAATCATGACATTAATGTACTAGCAACAAACACAACAGAGTCGTCCTGATCCATTTGTTCCCATGCATGGCCCTGCATGTGTTAATAACACAACTGGAGGACATGGATCCCTAAAATAAGAGATGTTTCCACCAGCCGACTCCTATCCGTCAGATGGCGATGGAAAAAGCAGCCCTGCATCACTCCCGGCGCTGATATGGTAGCAAAGCTCAGCCTGGCAAGGCAAGGCAATGCAAGGCAAGACAAGTCAGTCAACGCTGAGAACTTCAGAGCTGGAGGAAGGCAACATTTAAGGCTGTTTCAGCAAAGAGTTAAGCCTCCCACTTCCATAATGGCACAGTTAACTTTGAATGAAATGAAGGTATCCCTTATTTGCAACTATAGCACCTCCACAGCATGGCAGGGAATGGCGTAGGTTAACATCCAGTCCTCTGTGAGACCTGGCAGAGCAGCTTATATTCCTGAAACACAATTCCCAGCTTGCTTTCTCCTCCCGCCCCTCCTCTGGCTGGGATTATTCCTGCCTTCCACTACTACCAGAAAGACACAAAACCAAATCTGGGTACTTTTTTGGCTTCACAACGGCACTGATGAAAAAGGTCATGGCTTTGATACTTTAAAACAATATTTCCGGTCCTTGTAAATTAGATTCAGGTTCATGTATCGACGTCAAAGCTTTTCTCATTACACCGGCAATTGCAGACTTCTTCATAGACCCCCTGTCCTCACCTCAGAATAATCTGAGTTTATTCTTCAGCTCATCAGTCACATTTCTCAATTCCCTACAGGGTTTCGTAACAGCCATGCCTATTGCATTTTGCCTCCAGCTCTCCTAGTTTTATCTCCAGTCTCCACCATGATGAGCTGCAATCTTCATTTTTTCTGCATTACCATCAGCGCTGTCTTAAGGCACAACCTAAGTTATTTTAAACTGTTATTAATGTCTAGTGAGTTCTTACAAAGTAGATCCAAATTTGGTCCATAAGGCAAATCCATACCTCCCACCTTTGTAAAACTGAGACAGAGCAGCCCTCCTCCTCAGCTAGAGCAAGCCTGAGAACAGAACGCCAGCTCTTGAGTGGATCCAGGTTTACTTCTTGGTCCTGTGAGGTGCCTACGTCTTCCCAGAAACCAGGATCCAAAAATAATAAAGATAATTGAAAGTAACATAACATACAGTTCAAATCTGTTCATGTATATTCAGAAAGACATTGACATTGTCACCCTTCATTGTCAGATATGTATGCTTCCCGAGTTTGCAAACATTCCATCACATTTCCTAAATTTAGTCGATGTGGAAAGAAACCAGTTCATAATATTACAAAGAGAAGACATCTTTACTGAACAGAGGATGCACAGGCAGCAGTGCCAAGCCAGGGTTTTGTACTCTTCATTTAAGGCTTGAGTGATGAAAGACGGCTCACATGTACTCCGCTCTTGTCCTCTGCTGGCATAGCCAACTCGAGAGGCAACAGTAGCTGCCTGTTATTGACCTGGGGCCATCAAGCCATAACAAAACCTCACCCCACTCACTTAAGTTACTTCTGACGTGAGGTCTACTAAAGCTCTACAACATCTAAAACCCTGGTACAGCATTCTTCATCTCAAAACACTTCCTAGGTTAAACATACACTGACCAGATCACCCAATGCTGCAATGCAGGAGGCTGGTGGTGATCAGGTCATTCAGCCCTGGGTAAAACTCTGTAAGAACTACACTCAGCCCCAAACTCACCTCATTTCCTATTGCAGGGGGTCAGCTCAAAGCACTGCCGCACCGCATTGCCCAGGAGGAGATCCCTTGTCCCATTCCTCACCCTGTCCCTCACTCTGACCCTTTCCGAAACGGAAAGAAAGAAAGAAGCCTATTGCTAACTTCAGTAGCTGCCTACTAAAACAACCCTCGCTATTTTTGTTCAGTATTAAAATTAGTTCCAGGACCTGGCCCATAAAGCAGCCCTTAATATTCTTCTACAATATTAAAATTTAGCTTTTTACAATTTTCTGCGCTACTTCTCAGTCCTGCTACAGTGTGTTTATTTAGAAAAGCTAGAGGCAAGTGAAGCAAGCTCAAAGTTTGCTGACTTTATGAGGAATCCAAGCTAGGCCAAAATTAAATATATTTATTGTTCTAATCCTTTTTTTTTATTATTTTTTTTTATTTTGTTAAACTGGTGTTTGATCTAAAAATATCAATGCTCTTGCTGTATGAGTCCTTTCTCCTCCTAAACACACCCCAGCTCTACAGGGAGAGCACTGGAAGAGCAGGATCAGACTTGCCAGCACAAGGTGACTTGCTGGAGGCTGCAGCATCCCCTCTCAGAGGACACAGCATGTGGGGAGTCATCACAGCCCAGGGCTGCAGAGGGGAGGACATTTGCATGAATCTTATCCTCAGAAACATGGCTGGAACAAAACAAGGCAAATTCTTGAATTCATCTGTGATTCCCCCCATACGTCTCAGTGGGCCTGACAAGGTCATCCAGCAACGTCTACTTTACACATTGAAGCGGAAAGCTGGGATCCAGAAAACTGCTGTGAGTACCTGCAGTTCCCCAGCAGGATAGGAAGGACTAAACCATCCAGAAATCCAGCAGCAGGGAAGGATAAATACTTCTTGGGAGGTCAATCACCTCCTGGGTGTTTACAGACAAACGGCCTCACTAGCAGCAGCTCTGCTGGCAGCACATCAGCCCTGAATCCTGACAGAGAACAGCCCAGAGACATTTCCAGTGAGAAAGCCAAGGGGTCCCTGCCCCACGCAGTGGCAATGGACAATGTCCACGTGCAAGGCTGATGCTCAGATGCCAAGAGGATTGTTTCAATGCCTGTGTTTTACCATCACTGTGGTTCTCCAGGACTTCCCAAGCCCCTCCACATCTGGCCACATTCATCAGCTCTCCTCTGAGCTTCCATGCTATGCTTTTCACTTTGCTTCTCTGCTTTATTTTATCAGCATTGACATTTGCATATTTATAATAAATTAGCATTCAACTTCAAAGCCCTTCACAGAGGTTAATCCACACACTATAAATACTAGCATAGGTGCTGTACAGATGAAAGCACTGACAAGGAGACATTTAACACTACTGCAGAGGAAGATGCAGGTGCAAGCAGGCATCTCAGCATTTCCTGCTGTTGCTGTGGACTCGTTCCCACACAGACACAGCCACAGCTCATGTCCTGGGTCAGAACCCAGCAAGTGGGTCCCACTGAACAGTCACCATGCCTCTGATGCCACTGCTGAAACTTCATCTGGGAAACTTGTCAAAACTTTAGGTGGCCAAGGACAACTGCTGGTACCAGAAAGTGGCTTGTTCCTGTCAGAAACTCAGCCTTGGCCTAATGCATTTCACATTTTGGAAAAGCTGAAACCTCATTAATTCACCACTGAAAAATAGTTTCTTGCTACAAAAGCTTCAAAGCCCAACTCACCACTGACTCACCCTGCCTGGAAGATTGCTCCAAACAAGCCCCGCAGCTTTATTAAATCATTCAAAGCACTCGCTACTGATAAGGCAAACCACAAAATCCAAAATTAAAGCTGTTTTAGTGAAAAATCTGAGAAAGTGTCTTACAAAGAACCAAAATAAATACATCAAAGGCTGTGCTTGGACTTGCACAGACTGTGGTCAGTCTGCACTCTAGCACTCTCAGGCACTCTGGACGAGAGGTGTCCTTGCCATGCTCAGCCTGGCTGCAGGAGAGGGAAACAGTGAAAGACATACAGACAAGGGCTTTCAGCAATTTTTACATCTTTTCCAACCCTGTGCTGGCACACAGCAGTACAGACAGAGGAGCAAAGTCTAAGCATCCCAACAATTATCCCAAATTTGCTGATGGTTTTTGGTTGTTCTCCTAAACTACAGATCTCATTGGAAAAAAACACTTTACATCAGAGGATCCCATCCTCTTGTGATGCTGCTCACTACAAACCCTATGGAAATAACAGCAAATGTTACAGAGCTACCTGTGTAACCAAACTGCTGTTCATCAATCACTCTGTTGAAAAGAAAATTAAGGGCAGCAGCACCTATCAGCAGCTGACAAAAACCATCTGCCATCTGTGCATGCAAGACAACTGCAGAATCTCAGCATTAGAACAGCTGCAAAGAACAGTCAGTTCAAAGGCCACGTTCTTTCCAAAAGGGTAAATCTCATCTGTGAAATGAAGCAGTACTGTGTAACGGCCCCCTGATTTCAAGAGAAGCAGAGTCAGCCAAGAGTACCCTGCAGTGAGCACGCTCCTCAGCCTGTGACAGAGAAGGGAACAGAGGCGTTTTGTCTCAGTGCTTCTTCACTACTTCCCTGCTGCATCCTTCTGTTGCCCCAGGAAGAGCTTAGGTAGTGAGAGGATGCCCTGGGGTGGGAGTAAACCAGATGGCCCAGCAAGCAGGGCAACAAGGCAAGAAAGATACTACCCATACACATCCTGAACGTTCTGGAGCACCATTTTAGATGACATCCCTGGGGAACAGAGAAGTGATTTGTAGAAGGTGGGTGGAACACAGTACCTCCAACCTCCCCTCCAGCTCCTAAGTTCCCCAGGACCTAAAGCAATGACCTGGTCACAGGCAGTCTGCAAAGTCAACCTCGCTGGGTAAAAGCTGCAAGCTCCCATAAAAAGAACAGTTAAACTTCACGGAACTGCAATTTTAAAAGCAGCTGATGATCACAAATTATCCTACATGCATTTCTTTAACAGAAAAAACAAGTCTTTTCCCACACAAATACACAGGCAACGTAGGGTCAGCCCACAGGGTTCAAAGAACAGCAACATTCCTCTTCAATGGTGACAGGGGGACTATTTGCTTATCCAGAAACAATGGGAAACAAGAGAGGAGCCATCCTGCCCATGCTCAGCTGTGCTCAGAGATTACCGCTTTTCACACATACAAGTGGGAAACTTCCCTGGTGAAAGCCAGGGGAAGCAACAATCCTGCTTTTTCGGCAGAGGTGGATGAAATGGCCAAGTCCACACTGCCCTAGCAGGTATCACTGTCCCCATGCACTCGAGGGCAAGCTGCTGCTCACAAACTCTTCAATTTAGTGCTGGGCCTGTGCAAGAAGTATTCAACAAAAATACACTGCAACATCACTGAAGCTTTTTCCCTGAAAAAATAAGCTGAAAGAAGAGCTTTGGAATTAGATGTCAACTCAAGAAAAAAGCTGTTTGTGTTATTGCATGTACTTTCTTTTTCCTCTAGTGACTTTGTGTTATTGCTCTACTGAATGCCTATACAGGAAGGAAAACACAGCTATTTGTGTCAGGTATCTGTAAGAATGTTTCTAAAACACAGAAGAACTTGTGTTTTTCACGCTAGTGCACATTAAAAGCAAAAAGAAAGCACTCCCTTAATCTACCTAACATTTTAAGAACATACATCACATTGAAGATGGTAATTGTACAGCTAGATTTGTATGGTAGCACAGCTAAGAAAGCCTGAATTCAGCGAAAGCTTGAACAGTTTCATATATATGAATACACCTTTCCCCTACATACATACACAGATGGATATAAATACATGTAATTTATTCAGAGTCAGTTTTTTATGCAAATGCACACTGGTATTTGAACTATTCTATTTTAAAGGGCCCTAAAAAAAACCCCCAAAACTACAACAAAATCTGCGCACCACCTACACACAAAAATATGTATAAAAGACCTCTTAAACCATACTAAAATACAGTAACACATACAGTGGGCACAAATTGAAATATAGGGAATTTGATTTAAAATGTGAGACCAGACCCTCTCGCACAGAGGGCAGGTGGGCAGTCACTCCCCAGCCACCTCCATCTCCCCTGTTTCTCCGTCACTCACAGGCTGGAACAAGAACCCCACAGGGACACGCACTTGCTCTGCACCCCTCACCCAGTGAGGTACCCATATGACCAATAGAGAGGCTGCTGGCCTGTCCCAACACACCCTTCTGCTTAAGTTGATACACATATGAAACAGACAACAAATAAAAGCTAAAAGCAAATAAAACCCACACAGCCACCACAGTTTAGTCCTAAGGACACAGAAGAAACGGTGCACGTTGGCAGCTTCCCTGATTTATATTGGTCTAGAAACAAAATCTTCATTTTAACAATATTAAGGGCTGAATAAACCAAGAAAAATAAATGAACTCAGGGATAAAAAGCCTGGCCCTCACCCCAGTCCCAGGTTTTATGTCTCCGATGGATGTCAGCACAAGCCCTCCTTGCAAAACCACGTCTCAGACAAAACTCTTCTGCTCCTGAAGCAGCCATGAACACAGTGATCAGGTGCTCAGAGTCACTTAAGCAGATGCAGCCTTTAGTGTCTATTTTTTATTTTCCCTGTAAGCAGCTGAGCTCTCTTCTCTGCCTGATAGCCTTCTTGTATAGCCAGTGAGTACAGGCCCTTGTGGCTTGCTTCACACTGCCCAGAACAGAGTAGTGAGAAGCACTTCTTTAAAATTGCAAATAATTTATGTCCCTCTCTTATTCACTCAAGTACCTCATGAACAGTGAAAGGAATTCATGTGAAAGTTTGTCATGCATAAAAACGTAAACACAAGGAAAGCCGCTCATATCCAAACTTCAATCCTAAAAGAATTTTTAAAGGCAAGTTATAAACTTTGGTTTATGTTGGAAATATTTACAGATCTAACTACTGCAGGCACCACCACAACCCCACAGAAGAGGTGTCCAGGAAGCCAAAGTAAACCACAGATGTGTGACTTTCTAGCCATAATTAGGAATACTTCATACACAGGGCTGCTTTGTCTTTGACTCTCGTGTAACTGCTCCCCAAGCCTCTCTTACATTTTGTCTGCCAGGGTTAACAATGAAAGGGTCAGTAAAAATGTATGACACACAAGCATGCACATATACGCATGCACATCATACAGATAATTTTAAGCGCCTAAAAATCATGCATGTGCAAACTACCAGCCCTGATATGTGCTGTTTCACCAGTCACAGTTTCTTACAACTTTCCTAAAGTGGTTTTTTTTCCCCACTGCATTTCAGTGTTCAAGCGTTAGGCTCCGCGTATTTGCCAAGTATGAGGCACCAGAATTTGACTTAAATAATCACATGTGGCTGCTGAGCAAACACCTCTCTCTTTGCTCCCTTTGTTCCTTTCCTAGAAAACCTGTCCTTGATGGGCACTGGCAGCCCTTGCTCTGTTCTCATTCTGAATGTGTCTACATGTCTCGCCTGGGTAGCTCCCTCCTCCTCATCCCCTATGTTCGAGAGGGACATTTTACAGCACTACAGATGTCAAACTGAACAATACATTAGCATTTGTGTAGCGCACGCCCTGCCAGACAACTTGGCATGAAATATAAATGAAGAGCTGCTGCAAGCAGGGAAATGGCCTCAAGCATTGCGCACAGGTTTGCTGAAGTGCAGACTTGTCATTGCACTTGGGCAATGCAAGTGCACGAGGGCACACACAACACTGTCCTAAACACAACCACAACACTGCATATGTGCTGCAAAAATACTCCCCTGCCTTCTGCAGAACCAGAATTCACTACTGCAGCCTGATTTTGTACTAACCAAGCTGAAGGTGCACTGGGAATTCAGACACATGCATTACATCAGTCTCCATCATTTTTCCTACAAGTATTTATAGCCACACTAAAAGCTCCAATAGCAGGCAAGCGGACCTCATATAGTGACCCAAGATGCTACAATGCCACCAGCTCTTTGGTTCAGTAAATGAATTTTTGTAAGCATAAACTTTCCTCACTCATCCCACATGGGTTTTAACCCTGGAGCCTCAGGACACCCAATATAAGGAGCATTAAGGATTGGTGTGGGTGCAGCTGATCCTCTTCAGACTAGCGGTGCTTTCCAGTATCCCTGATCAAAGACCCACAGTCTGGCACACTGAGCTGGCCGTGCAGTACCAAGAGGGTCACAGCCTTACAGAAACCCTGCTGAGCTCCCAGGCTCCAGGGGGACAAAACCCTCCTCAGGAAAGCTCCACTTTGGGAACACACTTGGGTTATGCTTTAAGCACTTTTACTGCGGCCATCCCAAAACCAGTCTTAAAGGTAGATGCTAGACCAATAAATGTTTGAACTCTCCCATAGAAGTTTCTACTAGGTTACTTTTTCCAAATAAAGCACTAACCACATTTTCCGGGCTCCTGCTTATGATCAGCATGCTGAAGTTTCCAGCACACACCAGCCACTGGCACTTCACAGACCTCAGCTTTCCTTGCATGGTTTCTAATTCACTTCTAATAAACTTTCACAGCAAGTCAGCAAGTCATCTACAATACACATTACCTAACACCATGCTCAGACATGAACCAAATAAAGAGGCTTAACGCAGAGGTTTGTGCCCTAAAGTTAACTTGCTTAAAATGCGTGTGTTGGAAAACGATGAGGCAATTCCAGATGCTATTTTTATACTCTGTAAGAAGATGTATACCAAATTTCTGGAAATCTCCCATCTGTATCACACATACATGGATACCTATAGACAGAAATACAGACTTTATTCTTTACACACGCTACGTACAAACAGCTAAAAGTGCTTTGGGTATTCAATTAGGTCTTAACTCTGCGCAGGTTCTGTGCACAAATCAAACCCATGGCACATGCACTGCAATGGAAATATTTCTGTTCTTTTTCTTTACTGCAGGACAAAAGTTACCACCTGATTCATCACGGATAAGACGTGCCAGGACACCAGGAGGAAAGTCATTGCCCAAAGGGCTTACTCCAACATGCCAGCTGGTGGATTTCTCTCTGGCTCCAGTTATGCTCCCAGGGTCATCTTTATTACCAATTTCTTACCTGATGATAACACATGCACTACAATGGCCTTTGTTTATCCACAAATATGTTCCTAATTTAATCGTCTCATCTTGGAGATACTTCACCTGCTCACGCTCCAAGATATCCACCTCATGATTTTTCTGGTGCATGAAGACTGCAAACAGATGAAACTTGTATTTCATCAAAAATCCCTTTGATGAATGTTTATAAACTACAGAGCAATCAGAAATGTGACACAGCATCACACTGCAGCACTGTATACTTAACATTTCCTGTCTGGAGCACACCAAGGATGGTGGCTGTTGAGGGCAGAATTTAATTGCCTAATTATTGGTGTCTCTTTGACGATGTTTATTATGGATATCCCCTGAGTTCCAGGACACTAACATGTGGCAGGGAGGGGGTGAGGTAAGAAGGAAACAGTACTCACTCCATTTGTGGAGCAGAAGCTGGAAGCCAAAAGCAGGTTACCCATGGTGCTTAAAAAGATGTTTAGGTGACTGAACATCTGAATCACAAAATCCTAGAATGGTCTGAGTTGGAAGGGACCTTAAAGACTCCCTAGTTCCAACCCCCTGCCATGGGCAGGGACACCTTCCACTAGACCAGGTTGCTACAAGCCCTGTCCAACCTGGCCTTGAACACTGCCAGGGCAGGGGCATCCTCCTAAAATCCCTCCCTCACTGCCAAAGAGATGGAGAAAATCTACAGGTGTTCACAAAATACAGATCACATTAGTATTAGAAGAATAAATACACATTTTATCACTGTCTAGCTTACACTTTGGAAGCTGCCTGCTACTTGAACATAAACCTCCGTCCCTCAGTTAATCAGAGTATTTTCCATTTAACAGGGCAGATATTGTGAAGCCCAGGGTGCAACCAGAGGCACATGGATTCAGTGGTCCTTCTCCTGCTCCAGTGCTGGAGCACAGGGAGGCAACCTGGCTTGCACAAGTTGTCGGTGTGGAGCTCATTGCTCAGGAGAGGCCAGCACCTACTACCCTGGCCATAGTACAAACCCGTCGCCCTCACTTTGTGAAGATGGAGCTGTAGGTGAGCTTTGCCTGGGCTCCCTACAGCTCCCAGCATCACTGGAAGAGCACACTTCCAGCAAGCACTGCAGCTTTGCTCCTCCAGGCTCTCAGCTCTGGCAAGGGGACAGCATCAGATCACACCAGCTGAAAATACAACTAACTGCTTTATAAGCCCTCCATGCTTTGTCATTGTGGTGAAAACTTGCATCGGGTAACAGCAAGCGGGAGGCTGTTGCACAACCATCCAGACAGGATGCCCTGGGAGAACCAGACTGGGTTTCCTGGGAAATACTGCCAGGCAAATGGCAAATACCTCACCCCATGAAAGAAAGCTCAGACCACGCAGCCCTCCCCTGCACCTTCTGTAATTCTCTTCTTATGACCTTGACGCTGTGAATATCAATAAACAAAGAGGAAAGGGAAAAAAAAAATAAAAGGAGACTAAGCTACCTAATTCCTTTCCAAAAGGCTCTCCTGCTCTTTGAGAGCCTCAAGTTAAGCAGTGATGCTCTTTTGATTAACCCCCATTAATAAGTGAAGGCCATTTGCAGAGGTTTTTAAGTGTCCCTAAACCTGAGGACAGCAAAGGCAGAAGGAGGGTGAGGGGCTGATCTGTGCCCACTCACCCTCACTGCCCCCAGCCCAGGAAGAGGACAGCTGCCTCCTCATCACTTGCTCTCACTGAAGAGCCACTTAGGCAGTTAGCATTTTCAGATGCTGCTTGAAGCAAGTAATACCCAGTGATCACTTCCCTGATTCTGACATTCCTGTTGGGACAGGGTCTTAGTTCAGCTGTGCTTGTAATCAGAAAGGGGTCACAGACTTGCACACTGTGCAAATGGGCTTTGATTCTACTGCCAACATACCCGCATTACTGATTTTTGCAAAAGGAGTTTGGGGGTTCTGCAAGTTCTCTCCAGTCCATAGGTAGGTGCTGCCCACACAACACACACCCAAGCACACAAACCCAGCAAAATCACTACTCCTAGAAAAATGTGTCCCATCTTTTTAGCAGATCTCATCACCTGCTGCTTCTGCAGAGCATTCACACAGCTGCGATCATTACACACAGCAGCACACTTCAAACAAGTCAGGCAAACTGAAGGTAATGCCTCTCCTGTCTTTATCTTCAACATGTAACCAGCATTTCCTCTCTAAATCATCCTTAAATCAGTTATCCAGTACAGCACTGCCAGGATGAGGTCTACCAGCAGAGACCTCAAGCCAACTTAGCTGTCACCATTTAACAGCCCAACTCTTCCTGAGCAGTAAACAAGCCTCCAGGGACTCCACCAGCAATTAAAAAGCTGCGCTCTGCTTGTGGAGGTTGCATGGGTTTGTGCCCCACAAATCCGGATACTGAATGGAGAACCCCAGTTTTTAAAGTAGCTCGAGCACATTTCCTAACTGCCACTGAAATACCAGCTGCGAGCAGGGACAGTATTGTCAGTAGAACCTGACCAGTAAGGCTCTGCCTCACCACAGCCCCAGCCCATAGCATAGAAGTGGCAAACTTACTGTACATACCTGCTCTCCATCAGCTTCTTCAAACCGGAGCTGCTATCCTTAATTGCTGATTACAAACTGCCTCTTAATTACTTAAGAGAGTCAAGATGGTTACAGAGGAGGCAGCCAGATTCATTTATGCTTCACAGTCTTTGACTAAATAACCAAGGACCCTGACTTGCAGATCCCACGCAGAAGGAGCTGGAATGGCTGTCAGCAAAATAAGTAAACTGAACAAATTTGAGCTTAAAATATCAAAAGAGAGAAACAGCTGAAAACAGCTATTTATAAGGAGACTCTTTTTTGGAAACATACTCGTCCCTGTTTCACACTGAGTGATTCCTTCACCTGGAGGCACAGGTATTCATTACCTGTACAGCCTGCTACACACCCGGAATAGGGCATCGTCACACATGAGTGAAAATCTGGGGTTTAATGTTTTCAGTCACTTGGGCATGCGCTGCAGTCAGAACTCTTCAGAAGTGCTGAAATGAAGAGATTTTTCTTAAATTGAGCTCCAGCTTCTCTCTGCTTCGCTCGCTGGGAGCTGAGGCCACCCATCCCTGGGATGGTAATTAAGTCAAACAGCTCATAGGCTCATACCAAAGCAGAGCACGGTACTGACTGAAAACAAGCCTGCACCTGAGCAAAAGCCCCTGTCCAGCATATGACTGAGATGACAAGCAGAATTAATCCCACACCAGCAGCAACTAGCCCCCAGTTTGGCGTCAGGACAAGAAGCAATGGGAATAAGCTGAAATACCTCAAATTCCACTTAGGCAAAAAACAAACAGTAAAAAACCCGACCTTTTATATGGTATGTATGATCCAACACTGGCACAGCTGCCTAGAGAGGCTGTGCAGCCCCATCCTCGGAGGCCAAATGGGACCCAGCCCTGAGCAACCTGCCTTGCGCCAAGCTGAGACTGTCTCAGCCCATCATTGACTCAAATGAACCACCACAGAGGACTCACAAGAGTTACTGGCAACAGGACAGTCAGCATCAACCTTGCAGTAAAGCAAGCTTTCTCTGACAGACAAATCCAAAGGAAGTTTTGTGATCTGGATCACAAACAGCCTTTACCTTTAGTTGGACTTGGCAAGGAAAATAGATCCTTCCCAGCAATCATACATCCTTATTATACTCACACTTCATTATCCTCATCTGCAGAAACTTGAAGATGCTATCAGCCAAATCCTTACTATGCAGTTCCATGGCTGATGATGCCTCAAGGAAGAAATGTCAAAAAACCCACCAACTTCACATGTATGAGTTCAGATATACTTGCTTTATACAGTGTATTGGAAAGCAGCCAGGTCAGCTCCCTTTCCAAGCCTCGGCACAAGTCCCACTGACAACAGAAGCTCATGACCCACGATGGAGATGATTCCTGCCCAGGAGCACTGTGCTCCCAGAAGCTGCTGTGCTTCCGCTGGGATGGGGTGTCAGCTCAAGTGTTTCAACAGAAGACAGGCTCATGAGCTCTGCAGCTCTTAAAACCAAGTGATGCTATCTGGAAGCCTTATGTGAAGTACTCCTATGGGACCTGAATTTTGGGTCCCCGTGTAACATACACCTGGAGAGCTTTGGAAAATCTCACCCCAGTGCTTCCCTCCTTCCCAGCCTCCCCCACACTCCTCACCTGTCCTTCCAGCTCTTTGGGACCTCTAAGAGATAGTCAGCATGACTTTGGGACCTCTAAAGGATAGCCAGCAGGACTTCAGAAACCCCTAAGAGATGACCAGTATGATGTGTAGGTTAATAGCACAAACTTCTTAGCACAAAGTCACAAGAAAGAAGAGAGCATCAGAAACAAATGCAGAGCTGTGGGTCTGGCCAGCACCCACTAGCCCACATTACCACTGATTCAGAGTAGCAACACTGACTGAGGGAGTGACAACATGCCCAGCACAGCAGCTACCTTCATAATAAATGCAAATGCAGCAATGGATGGTGACGGCTCTCTTGGATGGTGTTTCAGCAAGATACAGAGTTGGGTGGCACCACCAGCCCCCTGGCAGGTCCCAGCCATCAGGGTGCCACCAGCAGACTGATCCCAGTTTGGAAACAGACGGGCATCAGCCAGACACAACCTTTCAGTAGGTTTCAACTCCTGAGCCGCCTTTGGAAGAGTATTCTCAACCCTGATGGGCACCCGGGATTACTGGAGGACTGTAAATCTCAGTATTACCAAGGTTGCAACTAATTGCTCCTAATAATGCCTCTTATGAACATATGCTCAGCCTTCTGTCTCAAACGCAAAGTAGGCTTTGAAAACAGACGAAGCAGAACAGTATCAGCAGCAGCCCCACAAACAGGATTTCACACTCCCAATGTGAAACCCTTCTTTTGATGAGGGGTGCTGGGGTTGCTGCACAGCAGTGCCTCATAGCATCCTTGGGATATCCCCTTCCTCACTACTCAGCTACACAAAGTACAAAACAGGCACAAAAAGACAGGAATGAAAGTTTTCAAAACTTACCTACTTCAAATGAAACACTTAAATTCATGTTTTAGTGACCTAAACTTTCAGAAGCACAACAGGGCAGGCAATTCATAACTGACTTGCTACACTGACTGCAGACAGAGTTACGGAGAGCTGAGACCAAATACCTGGCTTCAAAACTAAAGAGAGGCGAGACAAATCCCATCATAACATTTAATCAACCAAGTATTCAAAAATAACATCAGTGAAGAATGAAGCTGAGGCCAACATGTTGAGGGATACAACTTCAAAAGGAACCTCAGCTTCTCCAATTATGTGGTCCCCTGCCTATCCACTGTGTACACTTATTTATGCATCAGTTAAAATTCATACCTTACAGGAATGCTTTTGGGTTGTACGTTGCTAGCAGAAGTTGCAGTCTTCTTGTGGCCAAGTTAACTTTCCACGTTATGCATGGCACTGGAAACTCAAGCAAACAAATTATGCTTCAAATAGCAACTGTGTGTCTTTATAAAAGATAACTCCTGGTCCTCATGAAGAGTAGCAGGACCTACCAGATCACTATTTTGGCTATTTTTATGAACAAGGAGGGTACGGAGGTATGCCTTATAGGCAGGTGTAAAGGAGAACCCTTTCTTAACCCCCTGTGCAGCCCTTCCCTCATCTTTGACAGATACTGCTTGGAATTCAGAAGTGCAGAGAGAGCTTTCGAATGCCTGCAGTCCCACAACTGCTGCGTTGTGCTGGGCTGATGATTTCCTCCTCAGGAAAGCTAAGGAACCAGCTTTCCTGCCAGCCAGCCCCCAAAAACCCACAGGGGGACAACCTGCAGGGCAAAATCAGGGCAGGGGGAAGTGTGGGACCACCACCACAAAGAAGAGAGAATGCACTTGATGGGAGCTGCAGCACTGTGGCTGTGCAGGATGGGTGCATAGGCAGCTCAGGGCAGCCTATCCGGACATCCCCAGACAGCCACACGGTGGAGGGCAATGCCGAAGAGAGAGGCTGGCTCCACTCCTAGGAACAGCACACAGCAGACACACACTAAGCACAGCACAAGCTAATTAGTCTTCCTTTTCTGCTAAGCTAATGAGGGTGGGAAATGAGCACTGCACTGTCACTGTGATGTCTGTATTTCAGGAAGCTGACACGAAAGTTTTCCTGGCTTGAGCTGCTCAGCCGAGGAAAGCACTGGGATAAGTTTCTTTTGCACGATGAGAGAGGACACATCCTCACACCTCCATGGACAGCCATGGGAAAGAAGCAAACCTCTCTTTCTGTTTCAAAGGATGACAGTAGTGAAGAGCAATTAAACACACTGTTCTTAAATACACAGAGGTTTGCTTAATCCCAGCAGGGATGCAAAGTCCTGAATTAGAGGCATCATTTCTTCTTTACCACGTATTGACGCATGCCCAGTCGACAAAGACAAAGGTGCCCCAACTAAGCTGGCGCACCATGAGGAAATTTGGGGCTATCAGGATGTAAATCTATTAAATACAGCTGAATCAAACCTCACATAAAAGCAGCAGTCAATTTTATAACACACATCTTCATATTTCTGGAAACTATTCTAAGACACATGGACAATAAGGAGGTGATTAGTGACAGCCATGTCACTATGATGGGGCCACAGCATTGGCGGATAAGGGAACAGTGACTGATGTCATATACCTGGCAAGGCATCTGACACTGTCCCACATGGCATCCTTGTCTCTAAATTGGAAAGGCATGGATTTGACAGGTGGACCACTCAGCGGATAAGGAACTGGATGGATGGTCACACTCAAAGGGTTGTGGTCAGCAGTTCGATGTCCAAGTGATGATCTTTGAGGTCTCTTCCAACCACATTCACACATTAGATTCCAGTAAAAATATATATTGACAACTAAGTTTGGTGGGATGGACAGATGTGGCGGCTGAGAACACGGTGTACTAAGTAAGGGGGGGATGGACAGGGGAGACCAGGCACAGCACATTCTGACAAGTGATGGTCGGAACTCACTGCTTTTTAAATCTAAACAGAATCCAGGAATTCAACCCAAAACCACAGACTCAAAGTTACCTTAGCGCTGGGGAAGCTCAGCTGCATCTCAAAATGCAGCAGTCATGTTTTATTTCTCTAACAAATTGAAGTGCTGTGAGTTACATAGGATCAACTAAGGAAATGGCTGAGTCAGGGCGCTGAACGCTACACCACAGGCCCATCTTCCCAAATGTCTGACACACCAGAACATGCATGTAGCACCGTCTGACACTAACCCCGCTAACGCTCCCAAACTGAACGCAGGGAAGCCAGTGTACCAGCAATGCAAAGGACTTTGCTACAATTAATGCAAATGCTTAAAAAGCAAGTTTTCACCCAACCCCAAAAGTGAAACAGTGATGTATACAAATCTATACTTGCTTGACACAAGGGCTGTCAATCTACAGAAGATCTGCAGAGGGAGAAGAAGAGCAGCTGGGACTGCTCCAGCTGAGAAATGGGTCACTAAAACAGGACTTAGTTCACAGTTAAAACTTCTGCATTACTCTGCATTACTCAGTCTCCTCAGAAGTATAGAAACCACCAGCAGTAGCTGCTAAACTGCAGAACAGCCACCTTTCCTGCCAGCAAGGCACAACATGAGCAGAACTCACGCCTGCAACCAGAAAATAATTTGGTATGAGCGCTGCCACCTCAAAGACCAGGAAACACCTTCACTGCCCAACGAGCTCCAGCCACTGGAGGTCCTGCTTCTGACACCCACCAGCACCAGGAGCAGCAAAGGAGAATGCATGGCACTTTGCAGAAGGCGGACAGGAGCCCTCACCCACAGGCAATGTTTATGTCTCAGTCATTAGTCAGGAGTTTGGCTCAAGCCTTGAAACAAGACTGACATCCCCTGAAAGAAATACCAGCTTCAAAAGAGCCATAGTCAGAGCACCGACCTCAGCAATCCCCTCCGCATGGGAATTTCTCCCTGCAGCTGGCACACATATTTACTTCCATGCTGTGCCAATGTATGAATGAGGCTGTTTTTAATGGCGACCGAGAAAATTCCGCCTAGATAGAAGATAAAACACTGCATGGTCTAGGGGCTTAGCATGCATCCAGGCTGATCCATACAACAGCAACCATAAGGGTATTGTACCTGCACTCCCATCAGTTAATGCAGCCTTCATTTTACAGATCTAATATTCTGATTTTGTCTGTAACATTATCATACAAACATGACAGCGTGTCAGGGGTCTAAGTAACTGGCCACTTTCTCATTAAGGCAGCAAAGTAAATAAAACAAATCTAGCATTTACAGAAGAATTTCACTCCTAGGTGCCTACTTCCACTGCCCCAGCCCACTGCCAGCAGGCACAGTGCTGGGGAGTGGGGAACAGAGCCCTGCGCAGCTCGTCAGAGCTAGTGGCAGACCCTGGCTGGAGGAACTTTGCAGTCCAGGCATGCCAAGGCTCTGCTCTGCCTCCTCACCTGCCTCTTGGCTTCCCCACCTTCCCTCCCAGCTCGCACTCTGGGGTGGAAGACAAGCATCCTTCCTGGGACGGGGCCAGGGGAACACTCCCAGCTTCAGGCCAACAGAACAAGAGGTTTCACTTCAGAGAAGACTGAGGCCAAAGCACTATTTTTATAAATATTTGCAGCAAAGCCTAATAACAGAAATATTCAAAACACTTTTTTCCTTCTAGAAAGTTGCAATTGAAGCCTGTTGCTTAAGATTCCCTTGTAGCACTTGAAACCCAAACAACTGGAGCACTGCACACACCACAGGTTGTAATGCAAACCCTCCATAACAAGTTAAAAGCAAAAAGCTGAAGCTGAAACAGTTTCTCTGTCCAAACACAGACAGGAAAACAAGCACAGATGAAAGTAAAAATTAGGACAGAGGACAAGGAGCGGCAAAACCGCTCTGTGGCGTCCATAGGCCGGTGGGTGGCTAGAGCACTGCTGTGCTTGGCTGTAGCCAGCAGCTTTGGGAGGCAGATGGGCACACCTTCGGACACACAGTGTACCCCAGTCAGACACACATCTCCTGCTGGACCATCAAGGAGTAGGAGGCCATGTGAACGTGACAGTAGCCCTCAGGCACCACACCCTGGGCAGGCAGAAGTTGCCAGCAAACTGCAAGAGACCTGTTCCACTGGCAGCTACATCGTTCACACGAGGGACGCTGACTGTCTTCAAAACCTTGTGTTTCTCCTCATCCTGGTATGCTGTTATCTGGGAGCACTCTCCAACACCACCCCTGTTCCCTGAATGAAGCCCTGCATGCTGCATCCAGGGTGGCACTGGCCTGGAGCATCCCTGGTGCCTTGGGATGCCAGGTGTCCTCAGCTCACTCCATAGCCAACACTGTGCATGGGGCTGACATGGGCAGCCACTGGGGCACAGTCAGGCTGCAGGTAATTTGTTTCACTCCAAAACCAAACAAACACAGAATTTCAGGATTTTTTTTTTTTATTTTATTTTCAAGAATTCAAAAATATGCTGGGATGCTCACAAGGGTTTATTTAATTTTACCTGACAAAAATCCCTTTCCCAGCTTATACCTTGCCCATCAGCTTCCAGCCAGGAGCAAGCCAGCAGGGCCAAGCTTCAAAACCTTGAAGATCCAGGGTTACCATACCATCACCACAGCCAGCCACGTCGCAGAAGCATGGCTGGCACCACAAGGGCTAGAAGAGGCAAGACTGTCCCAGGGAAAATGGTAGTAGAAAAGAGCAACATGAAATCCTGCTTTTTGAATGCCTGTTGAAGAACATTAAAAAAAATCAGCTTCTAACAGAGCTGCATGAGTCAAGTCCTCCTCCAAGCCACTCTGCAGGAAAAGAGCATGTAAAGAGCGAGACACCAGCACCGACCAGGTTTACACCGATTTCAGGCCAGTTTGTGCACTGATACTAAATACCCAACAGCCATTAAACATCCACCACTACTGGCCATGGACAAACACACGCATCTCCACAGGCACTGGGGTCTGCTTCCCTAGTTCACAATTTCTTAAATGAACTGGTACCGTCAGCAAAGGTATGCCCAGGGGCAAGCTCAGACCCCTGAGGTGAAGGAAGCACAGGCCTCCACCAGTCTTTACAAGCAAACACCAGTGGGGCACAGGAGCGCTTTCTTCCTCAGTAGTTCCTCCAAAATGACAAATGCTGTCTCTGCTTCAGTGCCATGAAAACTAATGCTTTTCTTTATTTCTTGCCTTGGCTTTATTTCCCGGTGGAGCTGGAGCTACAAGGCATGTTCACCTCTGGGCACGCTGCAGCGCTTCTCTTGCAAAATTGGGTATGTGATACTAGGATGCGTAGACACTGAGAACCAGGCAGCTAAACAAGAATGCCATCCATCCTCTGCAAATAGTACCTCACAACTTCTTGGCCTGAAGGACCACTGATTTCAAGCCATTTGCTCACTGCAGTTAACCCTGCATGTCCTTGGGGCAGGCAAGAAGGAACTCCTGACTATCACTTTGCGCAAAATGCCCACTAGTCGGGTTGTTAGGAAAAGGGAACGTTAATATTTGGAGGCAAATGGTGTAATTTCACAGCCAGTATTTCCATTAATTGCTATTCATACCATTAAAATGGGTCATTTTACCGTTCAGTGACACAATTCATACCAGCTAGAATTATGGGCTGATGGTTTAAAACCAGACGGAGAGTATTATAAAGCCAGCATCAAACCCTCTGAACAGCATATCCATCTTAATTCCTCTTTGCAGGAATAAATGCAGGATCTGGCTAGGTAATACCCATCCTAACACTTTGCCAAGAAAAACACAAAGCACTAGATATGCTATAGCACTACGGGATTAGAAAAGATGATCAATTCTCAAATCATATTACTCAAAACATCATAATTAATGCTTCTTCCAGGCAGACACAACTCATTCCCAAGACATTGGGGAGCTAACGGTCAACAGTCTGCAGCAAATGACTTTTGGAGCAGCAGCAGGCCTGCCTAAGCAGCCCTCTCCTGACCAGGGGAACCCCTGATTTGCTGATGCTTAAGTATTCTTAATGCTATCTGAGATGTGGCTACACTCATTTCCACTTGGAAATTCCTTCTGCTAGAACTGCAGCATAGCAACCCAGAGAAGGTGTGCCAAGAAAGAGCAGTTTCCAGCTTCCAGTCTTTACACTGCAGTGTAAAAGCCGTGGTTGCAGCTGAAAAAAGACATGCACATGCAAAAGAATTCCTAAATGAGAAAGCAATGCCACAGGACACACAGGATCAGACACAAAAGGTCACAGTGGACAAAAAAATAACCATCTTTAAAACAGGAGAACAATACAACACTGTAATGTATTTCTTGCATCTCCCTTTGTGCCTCTGTCTGTAACAGGACTGTGAAAACACGTCTCTGATTCATTAATACACTTTTAGCAAGTGCTCCAGAATCCCAGGTTAAAGGTAATCTTTATTACTGATACCAGAAAAGAAGCATCAGATCACTTCTGGAAACACACTGCAAGGGACCATGCTTCAGAACACATCTCAGTTTAACTGGAAAGAAGGAACTGGGTACTGCCAGACCAGGCAGCCATCAGCCCCAAGAAACCACAGCCCCGCACTCTGATGAGACTCGTTGGGTCTCTGCTGCTGGTGGTGATGAATCAGCTTGTGCAATCAGTTCTCCACCACCCTGAGAAACACACGCCTTTGTCCAAAAGTATTTGTCAGAAGAAAAACAGAACCACCCAAAATTGACCATCACTCAACTACTTAAAAAAAAAAGGACTCAGAAAAGGGAAAGGGTAAGCATGCAGCAGAAGGCAGGGACAGATGTCTTCATCAACAGCAGTCTGAGATGCCTGCAACCTAACAAATGAAAAAGCCAGGAGCAGGATTTATGCCATGTTTACTGCAGTTTGACAGTACTTATAATAGTGAGAGTTTCCCAACAAGCAGACGCTGAGCTAACAGTCGGAGTTATGCTACCCCTGATACCTTCCATGGAAAGAAAAACCAGAGAAAACACCTTTATGCTAAAAAGCACCTAATACAAACCGACTGTGACACTTCTCCAAACCATTCCAAAAGTAGGATCATGAGTACTTATGTTTCTAAGGATAAAGACAACTGATGCACTAGAAAAAATATTTTTACAAGAAATAACATAAACAGCAGAATTGCATTTGAATCTCTAAATCTGACTTTGTTTTCCCTTCCCAGCCACAGACCACCAGTGCAACTGCTGGCCATTTACAACACGATTATTAGATCACTGAAGGACAAGAGGCTAAGGACCCCCAGGCCCTGCCATAAATACAAAAAGCAAAGAATGCCCCAGGCTGCACTGTTACACCAGGTGCCCAGGAAGACACCTACTCTGCCAGCTGAGCAGGACCAGGCACAGACAAGGTCGTTAGTGTGTTTAAGAGATCCAGCACTCCCGGCATAGCCAAATTCCAAAGCTCCAACCTCAGGCTTGCTACCTGCTGCATCTCCTGGTTCTGCCTGCAAAGGATGTAACTTTGCAAGTGTAAGAAAAACCCAGTGGAGCTTTCACAGCCTACTAGTTAACACTGCCTGTGGCCTGCAAATGAAGAGGGGCAAGCACCACAGCAGCCGGCTGGGACTGCAGCCTGAAGTCCAGCTGGATTCGAGCTCCTCACAGATACACCCATGCAAACCTCACGCCAGTGACATTAGGGGCGTAGCCCTGCAGGGATTTCAGCATTCCTGCACTTCCCATCTTTTCTGACAAACACTGTCTCTGCAGACAGCCAAGCATGAGGGCAGAGGGCTATTTTCATAAAACATGTTTTACCAATTAGGACCTCATGGTATCCATCAAAACATCCAACACAACACAGCAGAGCCATTAATAAAGCTCAACATACATACTGGGGTTTTACAGGTACCATCTCAAGCACTGGGCCCTTTCTTCTGCTGGCTGCACCATTGTCCATCAGAACTCTTTGAAGTCTGCCTAAGTGGGTTTAATTAATTACAGTCCCTTGTCATCCAAGTCAGACTACATCTCCCTTTAGGCATGTTTAAAACTTTATTACTCAATTCCATCCCAGGATTTTCTTCAATTGCAGATTTCCACACACATGCTTTGCCATGGCCATTTCCGCTCAGAGAGGTATAAAATCTCTGGGTCCTCAGAGCTGCCAAGGGAGGGAGATGGCTGGCTTCTGTACCAAACACCTACGCGGGCGCCTGGCAAACCCTGTTAGGGGAGGAATGCTGGGGAAATATGAATAATGCAAAGATATTAGCATTGATCAAGGCCTGTTATGATTTTGTTTAGCAGAAAACAGGAACCATTCTGCCTATTATTAAAATGAAAACTCCTTCCCACTCTGTACTGTTCAATCAAACATAACAAGCTCATGGAGTCTGACACCATGCTGGCAGCCACAGCTGCTTCTGCCTGGTACAAGAACAACTGCAGTTATTTGGTATATAAACATGTCAGAGCACAGGATTCTCCTTGCTTCCACATCCCAGGTATGCCAGGGATCACTTATGAATGCTGTGATAGCACCTCAGTAAAAATTACTAAAATGCAAATGTCTTTATGGATGCAGCATATAAATGAGGTCAAGACACAACAGCACTCTGATGTCTCCCAAAGCCAAAAGGCATTTCGAATGGCATTACCAAGCAGATTTTAGAACTGATTTTTTTTTTATTGACTATCACCTGATTTCAACTCAGTGAAAAAACACCAAGTGGTGCAACAGCAAAGTGGATATCCTGCCTGTGGTGATGAATGGCGCAACAAGCGACCGGAGCACAAGCAGCACCAGTGCTCAGGTGGTCGCACAGGCAGACACCAGAGCAACTCCTGACAGAGAGGAACAGCCACAGCAACAGGGTGCAAACACACCCTTAAAATACAGCAGCAAAACAAGCTTCATAATCCCTGATGTACTGAGCTAGGTTCGGTAATCCTCAGTCTCTTGAAGAAGGGCAACACAAGGAGGATGCCCAGAGAGTTTCCTGAAGCAGAGCTCAGCCTGGGGAGGGACTGCATCCCAAAGACCCATCCAGTGCACGAAAACTAACCCAGAGGGAGCTCTGGCTGTGCGTTCAGTTATTTCAATGCAGTACTAATGAAAATACAGACAGTTTCCTCAGGATTCAGTAAACAATCGTCTTCTGCCAGTTATGTAAATTTCATATACATTTATCTTAATGAACTTGGCCAGTCTTACCAACCAAAAAAAATAGCACAGCATCTTGATCATATCTCTCCTGTCTCGGCTGCTCCATAAGAGGGGATCCTGAGCCAAAGCCACACAGATGCCTCAACACGTCCAGGAAGCACTCTCCTTCCTGCCCCCCACCCCTGCAAAGCAAAAACAAGGTGCCTATCGCACCCCAAATTTCCAATATCATACCGCAACCTGACATCTTTTAGTTTGCATTTCAAAGCTTTCACTTGCTTTTCCCTAAAGCTCACCCAGAAGGGACATGCACCTACAGACCCTTCCTTCTCCATCTGCTAGCTATGGAGTTGGAGCATCTTACAAACACAGAGGGGGAGAAGACATTCCTCACAACAAAAACCCCACTTCAGCCCCAAAATCCAATGGGTTTTGGTTCTTGGAGGTTAAGCATAGGACTGCATAGCTCCTTTAATGGGAGCCCAAAGCAGGAGTTTACATCCCTGAAAACTTGTTACTGCTGTGGTAACGTCCAGGAGCTCCTGGCAGCAGGCAAAAATCTGGCACTAGCTAGTGCTGAGACAAAGGTGAGCGTAGAAGGCATCTGTAAGAACCCTGGGTCAATAAAGAGGACTGCCACCCAATGCCCTGAGGATATTTAAGTGTGATTTCTCTGATCAACAATAAGACTATTCTGCGCCCAGAGTGATCGACAGGAGACACATCCGATACTCCCCCAGCTGCAATTCCCAACAGGCTCTTACTCTCATCCCAAGGCAGGGAATTGCACATTCAGACAAAATGCCAGCAGTGGGAGCAATGTGACATAGTATTTAGGGGAGGCGGGGACCAAGCATGAAGTCTGTCACCTTCAGCACCTTCCATGTAAACATCAGTGTGATCTGTTCTTCCCAATGGCAAATAATTCACACTTTTGAAGGGCTCTGACACTGTGTGTGTGCTAAGTCATAATTTCATTACTCAGTTCTCATGGAGAATGTGTCTCTTATTTGAAAATGTATTATATTGATTTCCTGGCACATGACATCTGTTGAAATGGCCGTTGGTATTAGTTTCCTGTATGAGTTGCTTTAAGCCAAAGTCTCATAGCTTTGCTGAGGTTCATGTTGCTGATATGTACATGGCGCAATTTAAACATAGTGGGTATATTTTTATTTTAATAATAACAACCAAAAAACTAACAAAATTAGAATAATTTGATTACTTTTCTTAGAGTCAAGACCTATTTTCAAACAGTACATGCCAAAAACTCCTATGCAAGCCAGTAGGAAGTCTTCACCATCCTGGTCATTTTCCCAAGAAACATTTGTTCATTTTTGAATGAACACCATTCCCTAACCCTACACAGAACGACCCACTCCACTGTAATTCACTTTATAAACTCACATTCACATGTACATTGGAAAATTTGACTTGTAAGCTATTCCAGATGAGCCCTTTTGGAGACCAACACCACCACTCCCAGGGTCACACCTGCAGAAGACAGGACCCGAGGACTCACGACTCCCCTTCTCTTCCTGCTCGGGAGAGCTTTGCAAAACTCACTTGAACATGCTCCAGGGACAGGACAAGGACCAGGATGCCCTCAAAGGAGGGCTGAGCTCAGGTTTCAAAGTTGGCTGCTCACCAGATGTGTGCTTATGAACTGAAAAGACACACCCTTGGGACAGGAATATGCTTATTTAAGTGATCACATTACAATTAGATTTAGGAACCTATCTTTAGATCCCAGAAAGCTTTCTTAATCACTTATGATGTAGTGGCTAAACTGTTAGTAAGAGTGACAGGACTGACAGAAGAACAACCCATGGACACACAGCAACAGCAGATCAACCTGACAAGATGTATCTGGGCAGTCTTGACATCTGCAGCTTTGAGGCTGGGAGCCTGGAAAACTGCACCCATCCTCTATTCCCACCAGCTAGTTTCTCTTAGGCCCGAAGCAACAGGGACCAGGTTAGGAGACCCCAGAGGATTTCACCACCACCATATGTGCCAAATGCAGTCTTACTATTTCTAATATTATTTCTCATTTTGGTGGCCTAATTTCTTAAATTATTCTCTCATCCCAGAAAGAAAAATGTCTTTTAAAGAAGCAAGAACACAAAACTCTAAAATTGAAAGCATCAGCAAATTTTTCACCTCTTGAGAAAGCACCAAAGTGTAAAACTCCACATAGGCGATGTGATGATGTAGGTTACTAATTAAAACACTACCAGGGAAAAAAACCCAAAACCCTTCTTAAGATTCCTGTTTAATTAGATTTGTTTACAATAGCAATAGTATCGTTTGGGAGATATTCTGGGAAGCCTCCTGACAGAAGTGATTTACCTTCCTCAGTGGTAAAGGTCAAGCAGGGTGCAGATTTAGCACTTTCATGGACATCTGCTGATATATCCGGAAAACAAAGGAGGAGGCCGGAAAGGCTGGAGTCAGCCAAACCCTCCAAAATATGTTATTGTACAAACAATTTTTTTTGTGC
Source organism: Psittacus erithacus (assembly GCA_009867235.2). Taxonomy (NCBI): domain Eukaryota; kingdom Metazoa; phylum Chordata; class Aves; order Psittaciformes; family Psittacidae; genus Psittacus; species Psittacus erithacus. Next base: position 137,771 of record WYDI02088825.1, read on the forward strand.
ATCCCAAGAACAATAAAGTAAACTTGGCTGGGCGTGTTTCAGGGCTTATTAAAACTGGCAGCTCGCTCTCCAAATCCTGCTTTTTATGATTGCGAAATCAGGCCGCGGCTGAACGGTGATGTCAGGCTTTAACACGCTCGGTGAGCCCAGACGAGCAGACGGTGTGGGTGTAAGGGAGAGGTGCAGCAAGGCCAGATGCACATTTCAGACTCACCACGAGAGCCTGAACTCAACAGGAGTCATCTGGGAATTAGGAAATACCATCACCATCAGGACTTGTGTGTGAAGATACAAATTAATTACAGGAAAACTAGGGAGTACCTCCAACTAAAGGATAATTGTCACTTGAAATTGGTCACATCTCTTGAATGCCTTTCATTCCTGGATCAAAGTTCTTTATGAACCTGAATCAATTAAGATTCACAAAGCCTATGTGAATCACATACTATTTCATTAATATTTCTTCAGAGCCTTCTGCCAAACTGAGTTTGAAAGGAGACACACTAATGTTCCTTTGAAGATCATTTAAGTTATTCAGGATCACTGAAAGTTCTGCAGGATATTTCAAAAAGCCATAAATTTATGCTGAAAACTATGCAAACAAAGGATATACTTGCAATACAGCCTCATGCCCTGACACCATCCCAAGAAGGTGTATTATTCTCATTTTCTTTCCTATAGTATGACCCTCACCTTTAACTGTATTTGCATAACTAATTACCACAGTAGTTTTTTGCCTTCAAAGTATAACAATCCTCCAGGCTCTGAAAAGAGCTTTAAAAACTAATGCGTCAGGATGGCTCTGTTGCAAAGTGGCGCTGTGTCCCTTCTGGATGCCAAAAGCTGTATCAGGTACCCCAGCCAAGATAGCCCCAGTGTGCAGTCTGGGTGACAGTCTCTGACAGCCACTGCTCAGCTGCTGGCGTCTCAAGTCTCTACACCAGCAGTCACTAGGAACAGCACTGGAAAACCCAACTGCAGCATCCTGCACCTCCAGCAACAGAGACATAAATGAAAACTGTAGGGACCTTGCCGGACAAGAAAAAAGGAGATCAGTAAATACACACTTGTAGTAGTCTTGTGTGGTCCTCTAAGAAATTCTAATAAAATTCTTCCCTGTGAGAGCAGTGAGGCACTGGCACAAGGTGCCCAGAGAAGCTGTGCCTGCTCCATCCCTGGCAGTGTTCAAGGCCAGGTGAATGGCGCTTGGAGCAATCTGGTCTAGTGGAAGGTGTCCCTGCCCATGGCAAGGGGTTGGAACTACATGAGCTTTAAGGTCCCTTTCAACCCAAACCATTCTGTGATACGATTCTTTGAAATAGTCTCCTTGGAAGGCAAGGGTAGTAGCGCTTGTTGGCTGCCTGTGGCACACACACAGTTTACCTCAGATACTAGCTACTACAGCACTATTTATCCAAGTACCTCTAGAATATACCCGGCCTCCAAGAGTAACACCCGGCACGCATATAGATGTGCTCAGAAGGAAAGTAGTCCTAATAAGCCTTAAACAAGCAAAACCACTATTCTGGAGTACTCTAGATCCACCACCAGCTTCCACTCACAGAACGCATTTTCTCACTCCCATCACAACAAACCCCCATCACTTGTTTCTCTCCTCTTCAAGCAAAATGCAAGGAAAGTATTTCAATTTTCATGCTGTTGATTCCTGTATGCCGTGTGGAGAACACAAAGTACCCATGCTTCGTCCCAGCTGCTCCATCAGATAAATCCTCTAGACTTCCCAACCTTCCTTGCCAGCCCAAGAAACAAACCCATTTGATCCAGGCATTTAGGTCAAAGAGAAGACAGAGGGTGGGGATTTTGTGTCT